>OY776293.1:36960270-37004177 GCA_963675345.1 Trididemnum clinides
ATGGGCTAAACATGCAGGCTTATTTATAGCCGGCTTCTTTGAGGGCTTCATATTCGATTAATCAGCGTGTTTGGGAATGCTGAGTTTAAGTTAATTGTAATGTGTAACTTATACAGTATATTTAGTGGCATAAGCATTCTGAAAACTTGAAAACTTAAGTTATACTGTAGCCTAAATGACAGGCAGACTTCTGTGCCATTTTTCATATGCTGGATTAGTTATTGTTGGATAAAATCAGTAAGTTTTTGAAATTTTTTGTCAATAGTAATTGCAGGCCAGTCATATTGATATGTCAGATGTAATTGTGTGACCTTAACTACTCCTTAAACAGTTGTTTGGGCTATTGCCTAGGCTGCTGGACCAAAGGCAATGTAAAAATTACCGTACCGATTTATTCATTTATGCGTATGAGCTCATGCTCTCTTTGCATATCTTTTGTCACGCTGGGTCACCACGACGGGCAGACTGCTCGGCCCCACCACCTGTTTGCCACAAAAAGATGGAGGCATATCCTTAAATGCCTTGCTCATGGACCACAACAAGTAAGCTTGCCGGCAAGCTTACTGTACCGGTAGCAATAATCAAATAATGGTTGTTTTTGCTAATGTACCGACTGGTATCTAAGTGGTATAGTTTATTTTTAAGTGAGGAGCAAATGGTAGTGAAATGGCACTTCTCTTAGGAGCATTTTTAAATATTAGCACACTGTGCTAAGCTTATACCAGCCGACTGAAAGACCTAATCTCAACCAAATTGCTTTTGGTCAAATTTATTTGTTTCCGAGAATTCAACTAGCAATAATTCATTCCAAATTTTAATTAATTTATCATTAGTTTTCAAAATAACCCCAAAAGTTGGTGTTCGCCCTATACCTTTCCAGCATAAATTACAGCTTTTGGTCAGCCAGTTTTTTGGCGCGAAATGTGTGACGTCATGTGCAACCTTCCTATAGCAGTCCGTCTTGTTGGTGATGGGGCTCCCAGTCTATAACTTGCATCCACGTCTGGTTCAAAATGGGAGTCAACTTCTCCTCGAGCCTATTTTTTTAGGTTGGGTGCATGAACTTGGTTTGCCGTTGTTGTGTTGATTACCCGACCACTTCCGAGCCGTCTGTCCAGATTACCTAATCATGAGGGGGGAGAGAGTCAAGATAGGCGAAAGCCGCACCTTGGCGAGAGAGAAGAGGATCAGTGCAAGAGTATGGAGAGGAAAGAGTGGACTCCACCGTGAAGGAACGCAGATTCCAAGGAGGTAAGGGAGGGCAAACAAGAAGAGCCTCCCTGGGAGAAGTAGAAGGAACCATGAGCGGGTGAGTGGACGCAAAAGCTCTCCAGGACGATCTGCAGAGTCTTGGTTTCACTCCAAGTCTTGCCAAACCTGAAATAGGAAAGGAGGCTGGGAGACGAAGAGCCCTTTTATAAGACGAAAAAGGGAAATGAGTCAGGGTGACTTGTAGGGAGGTAAAGATGCCTCGGAGAGAAGAAGTGGGATAGAGGAGGATGAGAGGCAGCCGGTGATGGTGCAACTGGCCACTCGGTGGAGGCGTTCCAATTTGTTGATGTTGGTAGCGCTTAGGAAAGGATACCATCCGGGTGAAGCATAAGTGAGAAGGGGCCGAAGAAAAATCTTTATACAGAAGAGAGAGGGGCCCCATGAGGAAGCAGAGATATAGCGTAAGGCCTTGAGACGTGGGAAGAAGTTGGCCCTCAGCGAAGATACATGCTTACAAAAGGAGAGAGTGCGGTCGAAGGTGACCCCAAGAAAAGTTGGAGTGGGATTGAAACGGAGATGGAAGCCGAGTAAGAGGAGGTTGGAATGGAGGTTAGCTTGGTGGGGATCCACTGAAAAGAAGGAGGCCTCACATTTGCTCGGATTGAGAGGAAGACACCAGTACTCAGACCAGTGCTCCAATCGAATCAGAGCTCCTAGTGTGGCCTCCACCGCAGTGGGGACCGAGGGAGAGGAGGACCAAATGGCCAGATTGTTAGCATAAACAGAGCAGCTGACGGAAGAAGGCAGAGATGCCGGAAGATCATTAATGAAGAGAGAGAAAAGAACAGGGACAAGAACGGATCCTTGCGGAACATCTCGGCGGACTCGAAAGCAACGACTTTTGTGATTTTGAAAAACCACACAAGCGCGCCTGTCAAAAAGGAAAGATTGAGTCCAACGAGCAAAGCAAGGAGGGAGGCCAGCCGAAATAAGTTTGTGGAAAAGAGTGGGATGCCAGACAGAGTCAAAAGCTTTAGAGAAATCGATAGTGGAGAGAATCGTCCGAGAGCCCGGCCTGGGTTTGTTAAACCCATCCGAAATGGACTGAGAAAGGTACAGAATTTGATCTAGTGTAGACCGTTTTGGGCGGAAACCGGCCTGGCCAGGAGAGAGAATGGAATTGGATTCCAGAAAGAAGAGTAGACGGGATAGAATGATGCATTCAAAAAGCTTTGATATGCAGGAGGTGAGATGGGCCGGAAGGAAGCAGGAGAGTCGAGAGGCTTTCCCATCTTGTGTATGGGAATAATGGAAGATGTCTTCCAGATGGAAGGAAAGGAATGTGAAGACCAGGAAAGATTGAAGATGTGGAGAAGAAAATCCATGCCAGAGCGAGGAAGTTGCTTTAGCATGGGATAGGCAACTTTGTCTGAGCCAGTTGCAATGGAGGGGGAAAGGTTGGAGGCAGCCGCAAGAAGTTCAGTGGGCGAGAAAGAAGAGCGAAAGGACGAGGGAGACTCGTCCCGGCGAGTGGCTCGGTCAAGCTCAGAGAGGTAGCTTCTGGCTCTGCTACGCAGCGTCTTTGGCTGAGAAACGGAAAAGTGAGATCTCAGGTAAGCGGCATAGACCGAAGTCGATTCCCTGGGAAAAGAGCAGTTGAGGAAATTAGGAGAGGAGGAAGACAAGGAAGGAGAGCCAGCGATAGAAAATAGAAGAGATTATACAGTTTTTGGGTTTGATTTGGGTGAAAGAGAAGACCAAGTCGTCTGCCATGCCTCAGCCTTGGCCTTGGCGATGACTGACAAGGCGCATCAAGAAGCGGAGATGTAAGCCTGGCGATCTTCATCACTTCTGTGAGCGGCAGCAAAAGCCTTGCGTCTTCCACTAACTGCACTTTCCGCCTCAGCAGACCAAATGGCTTTAGGATGGCGTTTGATGCGGTCGAAAGGACTGGAAGATTTGGCCGCATTCAGTACCAGAGAGGTAAAAAGAGCAGCAGCAGAGGAAAGAGAAAAAGACGAGTACTCCTCAGCAGAATGATAGTGAGAGTCAAAGTAGGAAACAAAGCCATCCCAGCGAGCTTTCTGAAAGTTGAAAGATAGGGGGATGCTCGTTGGTGCAAAAGACCGAAGAGAGAGAGGGGCAGATAGAAGAATTGGTAGACGGTCAGAACATAGATCCTGAACCATCTCCCAGGAGCAAGAAAGGGCAAGAGAGGAGGGAGCAAAGGAAATGTCAGGGGAGGAGCAACTGCCAGTGGAGCGATGGAGAAGAGTGGGCGTGTCAGGGTCATTGAGGAAAGGAGATCAAAGGAGATGACCCAGTCGAATACTTCCTTCCCATAGGGGTTGGAAGTACCTCTTGAGTCCCAGAGGGAATGATGGTAATTGAAGTCTCCCAGAATGAAGAGATTTCTGGAGGAGGAAAGAATGGAAAGAGAAAAGGAGTCGGTTCTGCCATCCGTTGGAGAAGAGCAAAAAAGGGGAGCGTGCACATTAAGAAATGAGAGCGAGGAGGAGTTGTTAAGAGAGATGTTGATGACCCCTACATAATCAGAGTAGGGATCGAGCGAAGAAAGAGAGGAGGTAGAAAGCTCAGAAAAGGATAAGCCCTGCCTGACAAAAATGATGACACCACTGCTAGCGTGTGTGGCATCACGAGAGAGAATGCCAGACCGGGAGTGGATGCGATCAGAACGCAGAGCAGAGAATCCAGGAATCCGGAAAGAGGAAGATGAGTTAAGATTGGATTCCTGGATACAAATAAGGTCAACAGGATGGGACAAAAGAAAGTGAAGTAGTTCAGTGCTCTTGGCTCAAAGACCTCCAGAATTCCGTTGGAGAACCCTGAGAGAGTCAAGGGGTGAGAGGAGGCAGGGGGCGAAGAAAGACAGCCATGAGCAAGGGACGGTGGTGAGGGAGCAGAGGGAGAAGATACAGATTGGGCCGACGAGGGATAAGAGGTTTGAAGACGAGGAAAGGGCGGGAGTGCAGCATTAGCAGATTGTACAGTGGAGGTATACATGTCGGAGGAGTCCGAGGAGAGTCACAGTGTTACGAGTGGGGACACAGCAGGGTGGGCAGCTCCAAGAGTGAGAGCTGTCAAGAGCTCTGAATTAGGAGAGGGAAAGTTGCGAGCACCTTAGGTGGACCCATTTAGAGCAGGTGCAGTATTGCACTGACTTGCCCCGCCAGGTCACATTTCCAGCGCACACAGGGCAGGAAAAAATGGGGTCAGGGTTGGATGAACGTTACCGCTCATCAAGAGAAGGAGAAGAATGAGGAAACGAAAAAGGACAGGAGAAAAGAGAAAGAGAAAACAGGCGACCGATTTTCAGAAAGCTGTGTGCTGCCCTTCTGCGGTCGTTCAGGGGACAGCCTAGCAAAAAAATGAAGGGGAGTGCCTGGGGCAACTAGATCCCTCGGGAAGTCCAACAGCCGTTTCGATTCAACCCAAATGGGGTCAGAGACCGCACCACCACGTTGAGGCCGCTGTTCAATTGGTGCAGTGGATTGCTGTTTGCGTCATACCTCCATCCCAAGGAAGAGGAGGGGTAAACCAACCAAACAATCAAAAAGACACTTAGATGAATGTGGGGCACATTGGGACAAAAAAGTTACTTTTGGTGATTGCGTTTTTATTTAAAGTCAACGAACAATGAACACTTGATGTTAAATGAACTGACAAATAACATCATAGAAAAGAGAAAATTCTGAAATTATGAGCGAAGCGAATAGGGGCAGTTTACAATTCATTTATAACTGACATAGATCTAAACGCCTAATTGACATTTGTGTTTTTATGTGGCTGTAACGTTATGAGTCATTTTAGTGAGTCCGCAGTTCTAATGGAAAACAACTTAACAAAACGGAAGGAGCTCGATATCATTTTTAGTTTATTAATTATGACCAAGATCGAATTGTAACTGGAAAACAAATTATGGACGCTACTTTCTCCTTTGACTACAATCGGTTTGTACTCGGAAAACAAATTATTCATGCCACCTTCTCCAATTCGGAGAAATTACCCTAAAATCACTATAAATAACGGCCTCGAGTTCTACTGTAGCAGATTAAAGAAAGCATTGGCTACAAAGTCATGCTGCAGTATACATGAGATTTGACAAAGCATTACGTGCGGTACGTTTATTGAATGCTGCTCTGTACAAATGTGTTATAGATACAGAAATAGTAATATGATTCTTTGTATTTGTAGAAATAAGATAAACCGAATTTAACATCATAATCACTATCTCCGCTTTTTGCTTCCCTCTAATTGTTCTTGTGGCCCATGAAACGTTTGCTGTATTTAAAATCTGCGATAAAAGAACGACTTGCTTGATTATTGTTGGGCCATCGATTACCGGGAGACGAGAAGAGTGAAGTTAAAATTCGTATCCGGGCTTATTCAGACAGCATCACTTCGGTTCGTCAAAGCGCTTGTAAGGGTCGAAGATTACACTTGATGCACAAAACCACATTCTATTGTAAAGAATATAACTAGGTCAAAGAACACGGAGTGTACACATGCAGCATAATAAAACGAACTAAAAAGTATAAATTTTTGTCTCATCGTATCCAAGGTGGAGCTACTGAGAGACAACCATTGAGGCAGAATACGACAAACTTCTGGTACTGTTTTAGTTTAACCTACATTAAGCAAAGAAAAGTCGTTAGCAAAAGTAAGTGATAATCTTTGTCTTGCAGTTGATCAGCAATGGCCAATGGGTAAAGGTAAGACGAACTTTATATCGCAATGTTTTACTGAAGCCACATCTTCAACAGCTGGAAAATAAAACTCGTTAGTGGCAAACTTTTTTCGCAAATAGGCAATTTCACAATCTTCCTCGTCATCTTCAGCTTTTGTCGATTTTCCTACAAAGTACTTTTTTGGCATCGTGTGAAATTCAACTAAAATAAAATCATCCACTTCAAGAGACTTTGCAATTTGAATGAATGGCCCTGAATCTGCAGCTTTTGATTCATCATCTGGAAAACTGTTTCAAGAATGGTCAGAAAAGTGAACTTGAACCGCTTCTTTATCATCAGAATTGCCACTCGCTGGCAAATGTCTTCTGGTTCTTTTATTTTTCAGTCGACGCTTTACTTTTGTATTCTTTTGGCAACTTTCAACATATTCTTTTTGTGGAGTATTAGTAATTATCATGCTGCTTCCCTTTCTTCTTCTTTTTTTAGTTTCTTTTCAATTACCATCTTTTGGGTATCTAAATAGTTCTTAAGAGAAGTGAAAACTTTGTGAAAAGCTGTGTTACTTGAACTGACAAATAAAAACATAGAAAGAAAAAAATCCAAAAATTGTACAGTACATAGGAGCAGTTTACCATTCATTTATAACTGACATAGATCTAAACGCCTAATTGACATTTGTGTTTTTATGGGGCTGTAACGTCATGAGTCGTCTTCGTGAGTCCCCCATTCTGATCGGAAACAACTTAACAAAACGGAAGGAGCTCGATATCACTTTTAGTTTATTAATTATGACCAAGATCGAATTGTGACTGGAAAACAAATTATGGACGCTATTTTCTCCTTTGACTACAATCGGTTTGTACTCGGAAAACAAATTATTCATGCCACCTTCTCCAATTCGTAGAAACTACCTCCAAATTATTATAAATAACGGTCTCGACTTCTACTGCGACAGATTAAAGAAAGCATTGGCTACAAAGTCATGCTGTTGTATACATGAGCTTTGATAATACCATTACGTACGGCAGGTTTATTAAATGCTGCTCTGTACGAATAAGTAGATATAGCACTAATACGTTTAATGTAAAATAGTGATACAATTCTTTGTATTTGTAGAAATAAGATAAACCGAATTTAACATCATAATCACTATCTCGCGCTTTGCGCTCCCCTCTGTTTGTTTTTATGCCCCACAAAATGTGTGTTGTATTTGAAATCTGCGGTAAATAAATGAATTGCTTGATTATTGTTGGGCCATCGATTACCGGGAGACGAGAAGAGTGAAGTTAAATTCATATTCGCACTTGTTTAAATAGGATCACTTTGGTTCGCCAAGAGGCTTGGAAGGATCGAAGATTCCATTAAATTCGAAGTTGAATTATTCGTCTGAATATTTCACCAATTGTCTTGGAGCAAGTTTGAGTTTGTGAAACAACAAACGCCAACTGCATCGTCATCGCGGCAACGAGATCTGCACTTCGGAGCCTCAAGTAAGTGCTTTTCGTGTTTTTATTGTCACCTAGTTTGTTGATGTCTGCTGGTCCGGTAGTAGTATTCGTTAAACTGCAAGCAGTAAGCGCGACCATTGCACAAAATTTAAGTTGATTACCCAGAACTGTAATTTGATTAGTGTCTTACGCCTTAAAATTTGTGAGCCCCTAAAATTTAAAGGCTTAATACAGGTTTTGCCAAATAAAAATACATTATGCAATCATCGTCCGTTAGCCTTGAAAACCCTAAACAGGATAGCACAGTTGAAAATCGAAAGCCTTACGTCTCACTATAAAATTGAAAACGCTTTACAATAAATCAGAAAAACATGGGTAGATAGCTCCGCGCCCGTCATCGGTCATCGCAGTTTTTCTCGCTTTTACGCAGAGCTAAATGTCATGAACTTGGTATTGCGTGAATACATAAATGGCGAGAACAAAAATGATAAAAATGTCATTACGGCCGTATATAATTACATTGTCAAGGATCATAAAACCTATATAAAATTAATTCACGACTGGATAAATGGGGCTAAAACAAAGACCAGACAAAATATTATTTCTGTGCCAGCTTCCCAAGTGTACAAAAACTTTTAGCGCAGTATAATTTCTCTATAGAAGATAAGCTACGACGTTATTGCAATAAGGCAAGTATGGATCCTGACGAAAGTGAAGCGTCAGTCTCAAGTCCTGCGCATACTACGTTCATGAATTTATTTGCTGAGTCAGCGCAGGTCACGGGAAATGCACGAGAATCAAACGATGAGGTATTTTGCCGAAGCAATCTGATAATGAAGGCGAAAACTAGAGTAGAAACAAAAGATAGACAAAAAGGAATCGCTAACAAATGCAGCGCTATACTTCAAAAGAGAGAGAATGACCGAAAATTCAGAGAAAAGACCAGCCTTGAGGAAACTGCAACGGCTAGGCCTACATGTAGAGATGCGGGATCGAAAAAAGCGTTCCCACAAATAGAGGCTCTTGTCCAACAACCACATAGATAATAATCCCCTGTTTGAAAGTAAATTTAATCTCATGAACTCCACCAAAGAAGCTACTAGGGATTCCGGCAATTGAGGACGCCCATGGAATGAATCCCAGAAAGATCGGTTGAAAACGGATCATGAATCCGAAGCCGGCTTTCTTTTCTCTAGACACACACTGGTAAGAAGGGATGTATGCCACCCCGACTGCAAGAATTGCCACATGATGCACCTGAGTTTGAGCCATGGCGCACTGCTGGAAATAAGAGTTTCTACATCAATCCTAACTGGGAAAGTAATTATAAGGGTCTAGGAAACGCAAATACTTGCGAGAGCAAAGGCTCTAATTACTGTCCCAATCATTGGTGGAACGTTTCGGGGGAACCAAGAGAAACCCACTCAGGAAAATACGACTACGAGCAAGGTCAGCTTGGTGGAAGGCTACGAGCTAAATATTTTAGGCTATTTAAAATGGGGAGTAAAGAAACAAGTAGAAAGTTCTCCGGAAAGAGAGAAGACAATCAAGTGTTTAGGCAACAACTTTTGAGAGTTTATAGAAGGTTAATGAAATATTGATCCCTATACGTTGCTGCAAAAAATTGTGAAGTTGGTAAAGATACAGTCTACGAACATAACAGAAGTGCTTGGGTGATGAAAGATTTTCATGAAGCATTGAGTCGTACATGGGAGATTTTAAAAGACTTATGTGGCGACAAACTGGGCGTGTTCGAAAACACCATACGTAAGATTAATTGGGAAAAAGGCTTTCTATCAAACAAGGTCTCATCTCTGCAGACATATTGAACAAAGCTTCGAAACCTGAAAAGCATAGCGGAATCTAACAACATGGGGGTAGAGCTCTCTACTCCAAAACTCTTATTCAGGATATTAGACTGCTTTAACCCAGCTCTGCATGCACTTTTTGTCCAAGAATTCAGGTACTACCTTAGTGGAGATTCCACACCATTCTGCAATTTATTAGCAAAGAGATATTCAACCTCCAATTCAGAGAATATCATTCTTATGACATCTCAGTCATGATTGACGAAGAGAAGGGTGGATAAAAGTGCACCACCATGAGAGAAACACAATTCGCGCAAGAGCAAATTTAATTTCCAAGGCAACATATAAGAAATCAAAACCTTGGAAACCTCCTTTTTACCGCTATAAAGGAGTTCCTAAAGAACCTAAGTGTTACATGTACCCAACTAGTAAACACCAAACAAAAGACTGTTGGCAGTTTTAAGTTCAACAGCGAAGATCATTTGCCAGGGAAAACGGCCTATGTTTTTACTGCCTTTTAAGCACTATTCCGTAGACTGCTTACTAAAAACAGATGCGTTATATGTCAAGGAGCGCACTCCAAACTACTGTACCTACCCGTAGAATCTCATAAAAGACCACCGTCCCGCTCTAATGATCAGAGTAGGCAAGAAAGGGACAAGTCCACTACGATCAATTTGCAACAAAACGGTGAAATAAATGCCGCAAGAAAGAAAGAGAAGAAACGCACTGACAGGCTTTATATTTCTTCGTTGGTCCCTCTAATTGCCCTTCCAGCCGTAAAAAAAAATCTCGAAAGGGAGGAAGTTGAGGATGGCGTTAAGTTTTATGCGTTATTAGACACAGGAACAGATACTAGCATTTGCATTCAAGAATTAACAGAATTCTTGTTTGAAAGGAATCCTGAACACAAGATTGCTATTCAGTTCTTGGAAAAACAGCCAAACAAGTACGACTGCATGCGTGAGACTTTGCCAGTTAGACAGGGAGACGGTAAAATTGTTGATATACCGGTACTAAATATTTCCTTTATGGAAACAGCACTTTCCTATAAAAAGGGCACTTCTAATCAGGAAATAATTGAAAAGTATGATCTGTTGAAACTCGATTTTCCCATCTTAAGTGGTGAACCAAGAATAGATATGATCCTTGGAACCCAGGAAATTAGAAAATTCAAAGTCTTTGAAAAGTGCACGTCGAAAAAAAGACCTGCATGTCATCCCCTCACTCGAGATCACTCATTAGACCTATAAATTGTAGAGTGGACGCCAGCAATAACCAGATAGATAAAGTTTCTAGAAAAATGACTCTAAAATGTGACAAAAAGTGCCTAAAGGCCCTCCATTCTCATCAAAACCAACTAAATCTTGAAAAATGGGTCTTGATAATATAAAGGCAAGTGACGATGACAAGTTGCGACTCGACAATATAAAGAAACTACATATATGTTTTACCGCATTGCACAAAACCCCATCAGAAATCGCATCGTGTAAGAATCAAGTTAATATAAGAGAGCAAACGCAAATGACATCAATTAAAATGATGCCATCCGAATGCCTAGGGAACGTCATAAATGAGATGCGAAATAACATCGCCACATTCGAACAAACAGTTTTGAAAGGTTTGCCTAAGAACGACCTCGGAAATTAATGCAGATGATAAAGTACATACCCTTTTTTGATGACAATGGCCTTCCGAGAATTGATGGGAGACTTCAAAACTCTGAATTTGATATTCACTTCAAACATCCTGTGATTTTACTCCATCGGCACTGGACCACTAAGCTATATATCGAAAAGCAGCACGTGCAATGCAAACATTTAGAGCCTGATCTGTTGTTCGGATCCTTGATACATGACGTTGGATTGTGGCTGTTACATTTATAATTTAACTTTATCTTTATTTATTTAACTTAATTTAACTCAAAAGATTACGCAACTTTATCAGTTTACTTATTCAAATAGAAAAGAAAGTAAAACACAATATTAGTAATTAAACTGTGTAACAGCAAAGCTATGTAATAAACTACCTTGCAACACATCAACTTTTTACAAAATCAGATTATTAAGCTTAGCCAGTACAGTTCACATGGCAAAAGTGTTGCCAAGCATAAAATCAATCACAGTCTTTTTATTTTGAGCAGAACCACATCACTTCCCCCTTAACTTTTGAAATATTCAATATAGTCAATATTCAAGTACAGTTTGTAGTTGGCGTCGTCAATGAGGGCGCCTAGGTGTTTAAACAGCGGCATTAGTATCTGAATCTGCTCTGATCTCTTGCCGCAGAATCAGAAGTGTTTTCTTCTTGAGGTGAGTCAGCCGTATAACGAGGTTGAAGTTGTTCAAAATATCTTCTCCAAACTTTACCATTTGAAATGACTTTGACATCAAAACTGCGCTTCTAAAAACTTTTATGATTACTCCTGGTACCCACTTTTCTTCTTTCGTGTTTTGAGAATATTTCTTTGCATAGCATGGTATACCAATTTTAAACTCCATTGTCTCAGACTTGTGAGTCTCTTGTTGTTTTACACGTTGACGTTTTTGCAAGATGCGTGCCAGTGAAGGCACAAACCTGTCAATGTTAGCACGAATTTGACGCCCCATTAATAATTCACTTGGCCAATATCCACAAGATAACGGTATTCATCGCTATAGCATGAGGAACTCTTGTAAGGCTTTCAGCGGGGAAAATTCACACTTTTTAAAGCTTTCTTAAAAGTTTTCACGAGTCTTTCAACAGTACCATTAGTTATTCCTGGGACTTGTATTGGCCATGGCTTACAAAAAATGGACTTGGTGTCATTTTTAAATCGGATATCAAGCTCAAAATCTGTAAGGCAACCAAGTTCTGGCTTAAAAACATCTGAAAAGTCTTGACATATTCGTTCACAAGCTGATTGCAATGTTATGTCATGCTTAACATAATTAATACTTGACGAACCGTGTTTTTCATATCGTTACATAAGCTTTTGTTCATTAGAGAATCAACAGAAATCTCCAATGTAGCAATACTGTCTGTGCCTAATAAATTAAGATGGGGAATTGTAGTTGCTCACCTTTGTCAACCCATTTTTTTGTCCCAACAGCTTCACCGAACTGGCTGTGCAGACTCCAAGCAATGAAAGATGATGCAGACAGAAAACTTTCACGGACTGGTTGAAGGTAAAGTCTTGCCCGGAATAACCAGTAACTTTCACTAATAAAGTTATCATTTGCCCCAATGTCAAGTTTAAAGGTAAAGTGCTTGTTTTCAATTTTGACTTTGCATTCCAATCGAGGAATGCTGGCAGTAGCCTACTATCAATAGTCTATAAGGCCTTGGGCATAGAAATCCTTTTTACTAAAGTATCTCTTTTCTTTTTAGAACATACAGTTTGTGCGCGTCCTTTTTATTACAGTAATGGGAAGTTGCTTCTTTGAAATAACAGTCTTTGCCAATGTGTCCTTTCTTTTCACATCGCCCACAAAGAGGACTAGTAGCATTTGAGCTAAAACTTTGAGCATGGGTCTAGAGCTAGTCTTTGATTGACCAATGCTGACATTTCTGCGCGATTTTTCAAACTTGAGAGGTTTGACAGCATTGACAGTGTTAAACAAGATTGACTTGGCATTGTAGGAAGTCTCTTTGGCAACTTTAGCAGCATTTTCAGTCTGAATAGCAATTGAAATAGCTTTTTCAAATGTCAGATCCTGACCTTGTTCTTTGAAAACAACTTTCAGAACTGCTTTATCATTTGCCGAATAGATAAATCGAGTGCACATTGCTTCATCTTGAGGATTTTGTGGTCGAAAAATCACAGGTGATAGCATGGTGGCAGATTCTGGCTGGTAGTTCTTACATTGATTCACCCGGTTTACGTTGCATGTCACTCCAAAACTTACACCTTTTGCGTACAACAAATCGTTTGGGGTCGTGCTAGTCTGACATAAAGGTAACAATAGTTTCCATTGGGAGTGTATTAGTTTTCACAGGTGGCTGTTGTTGTGTTGCCAGATTCTGCAACACTTGTACACAACAGTCGACTGGTTTGTGAAAAAAATTTGGGTAACCTTGTTTTCTGGAACGAAATATGCCCTAATAAAAGTTAAGAATCTTGAATGATAAGCAGTCCACAACTCGGAAACTGGTTCAAATGGACTAAATTTGGCACAGCGAATGCATTTGAAGAGGCTGCTTCTTGATTTGATATTGACAACTGACAATGCCAATATTTTGAAGTGCTTTCAAAAAAACTTGCATTTGTTGCCTACCCTGTTCATTTTGTCGCTCAAGCTAAAATTTTTGCTGTTCCATTTGAGCTTGCTGTAGTTCTATTTGAACCCTTTTTTATTCCATCTGTGCTTTCAGCAATTCTATTAGTTTTTTGTTGCTCATCCTCGTCGCCAGTTGATCTTTGTTACATTTACAACATAATTTAACTCAAAAGATATCACAAGTTTATCTTTATCAGTTTACTTATTCAAATAGAAAAGAAAGTAAAACACAATACTAGCAATTAAATTGTGTAACAGCAAAGCTATGTGATAGGCTATCTTGCAACACATCAACTTTTTACAAAATCAAGTTATTAACTCTTTAAGGGATATAAGATTCTAATTCATAAAATTTGAGACAATTTCTTAATTGTTTGGTAACAACAAAATTACAATGAATTTCAGAAAAATGGTTATTACGTCATAGTGATAAAACAATTAACAATCATGTATCACATGTGTTACATTGTCCCTCAAAGGGTTAAGCTTTAGCCAGAACAGTTCATATGACAAAAGTGTAACCACGCATAAAATCAATTACAGTCTTTTCATTTTAAGCAGGGGCCACAACAGTGGCCAATAGGAGGGATTGTTACTATAAGACACTATTCAAAAGACTGTTTGGGGTGTAAGTTGAGATTACAAATCAGGTGAAAACAGCTTATGGCTCCACTTCCTGCTACTAGGCTGAAGCCTAGAGCGCACGTATTTAGGTATGCTGCTGCCGACTTGACGGGTCCTTTCAGCGTGGTGGTGGCCAGGAGCACTGTGAAGCGCTGGCTTTGTGTATTTGTGTGAATGGTGACTACAGCCGTGTGAATTGAAGTAGCAGTTAACTTGAGAACGTCATTCTTTATTAATGAATTTAGAAGATTTCTATGCTCCACTGGTTTTCGAACAAAATTCATACAAACAGACAATAGAACAAATTTTGTTGGAGCAAACAATATGCTGAAGAAAAACCACAAAAGCCAATTCAATCCTCAAGTGTTTGCCAAGTCAAAATGGGTGCATGGAAAGTTAAATGGGAATTTGGTTCACCAAAGGCCTCCCATCATGGAGGTATTTATGAACGCCAGATTCGCACTATTTGCAAGGCTATTGATGGTATCACTGATATGACATCTCGGAAATTCACGGATGACGAGTTTCTAGCATACTGCAAGATGGCCGAGTACACCATGAACTGTCAGCCACTAACCAGGTCCATTTCAGATGATGGCCTTCCTCCCTTGCAACCAATTGATTAACTGCACGGGCGTCATTGGTCATATAGCTTTTAAAGTGATGCTTTAGAAAAATCATAACTGGAGGCAGGGCATGACCAAGCGCATGTATGAAGCGGCACGTGGTGATCAAAACTCCACGATCGCAATTGGACACCTGCAACACTTGTTTCAATCATTTCTGAGTCAAAATTTTTTGTCTTGAAACAGTAGTTGTCGAAGTTTTATCTAAGTTAAAGATTCAAACTTCATCTGCAAACGATGTGTTTCTGCTATAAACATCTTTCAATTTGTTTAAAAATGTTTTAACTGTGTGCTTATTAAATGACGTGGACCGTGCAACGCTGGATGCTTTTGGTTTTCACAAACCTAAGTTTGGATATCTCTCCAGATATCCATCTAACCAACCCCTTCCCGCCATATCAATATCATCTGCGTTTTTCCAGTTTTGGGGCACAGTTATGTTGCTTTTAGTAGCAAAATTGTATCCAAGTCTTCTGACATCTGACTGTGTCAAGCCATAGTTTATTAAAATACACGCCACTCTATATGCTTACAGGATGTTTCTTGTGCATCAGAAAATATTCTACGACATGCATAATTTGGAACAGTTCTCATGGATTGATAGTTTGGATTGTTTTTGCTTTTTTTTTGCGTATCTATGCAACGTGTTTCTTTTCACATCTTTCTTTCTGCAGCTTTTCGAATAGTGCAACCTTCGTTCAACACAAACAAAACAGCTTCCCTTATTGCATCTTTTGTGGAAGTAGTAATAACCTTTCCACCTTTTCTTTCTTACCATTTTGTTTACAAGTACAGTATGATTTTTAACAACTTGTGATTAGTGGTTAGCAAATGAGCACAAATCTGTAAGCGAGCAACCAACTAACATTTGGTCTAAATACCGCTTAGAAAGCATAGAGCATTAGCAGGGGAAACTGGGGTTAGTTGAACAAATTTTGGGAAAATTTGAACAATCAAAATTCAAAATGATCTCCAAACCTTTATCTAGTCTGGCGTTATGACTACTCTATTCTACAACTTATCACAAAAACTGACCGGCAATTGTTACAGGTTCATGAACAAATTTTAATTTTTGAAACATACGTCACATGTTTCAACTAACCGGCAACCGGGTGTTGTTGGGACACAGCACGGGTTTAGTTAGAACATACATCGGTTTATTATACACAGTGATATAAAGTTGTAGCGCGTCAGGTTTAAACGTTGCTTGTAATTTGTTTCTTGATTACTGCGCGTTGGTTTAATGTTTTCCTGAAGCACTAGGATCCAATCATTGTTTTCTGTTACAGTTGTGTTTCTTATCAGTTCAGTGTTAAGTCGCTTTTGTTAATCTTACTAGTGCTTTAGTTTAAATCTCTAGTTTAGGCGTTCTTGTTTGTGTATGTTTTATCTATTTTTATGTTTTTAGATATCAAGCGTTTTAGTTGATTAAAGCCGGATTTATGAGGTTTACGTTATAATTTGGTATATGCGTCGAGTTAGCTAGAACGCAACACACAGTATTCAAAAGTGTCTGTTCTTTCAATGTCAGTCAATCTATTGTGGATTCTAGCCCGACAAGTCAACAAGGAATACAAATTTTTGCTGACAGCGTTTCGTTCCTGTTTTGTTTAAAGTAGCAGGCAGTTTAAACACAATGTCTTTCAAAAATTGGGTGAATTCCGATTGTTCAGTGTCTTCAGGAAAATAAACGAGGGACGTTCACACACTGGTTTAGAATGACTGAAACGCTTCAAAAATTTAAAGGTTACATCCCCATTTTCAAAAACATCAACTACTTGTCAATCGTAAAACTGCACACTTTTTCCTGCAGAAAATTTGACCAGTGCACATGCTCCTTCTTTAATGTCATTTGGTTGATTAATCTCTGTCCTTTCCTCACCGTCTATTGTTCTTCCATCTGAACAGTCTTCCTCAACTGATAAAAGCGGTGGCAATTCTTTGTCAGAGTCAGACTTTGAGGCATTTATCAAGTGTTCACAAATTTTCTTACTTGTCTTTTTCTTTTTTCTAGACTGTGCCATAAGTTCATCTTTTTCAGAGGTGTCAGTTAATATCCTGGTTTTTTCTCGATTTGTGTTGAATTTTCATTTTCTGGGAGCATCTTTTGTAAATGGTCTTATGCTTTTATGTGTGGCAATCGTAGGACAGTCAGTTCTTGACGGTGAAGACGTATCTGATATTTGTATGCTGACGCCACCAACGTCATTTACGGGAATAGGCCTGTCAGTAACATCCGAAGGCAGAAATTCTGCATTAGTAAAGACGTCACAGTCAAATGGATAGATTCCACCAACCTTTAAACCTGGTTGTTTGTTTACTGGTGTGAATGTTCTGGGGAACCTTTTTCTACTGTAACGACTATTATGACATCACCACTACGTATGTGTATAAACTGTCTGCTCTGCCTTTTTCTTTCTGCAGTCGATAGTCTTCTTCGGTCGCCCAACACAGCATCAGCCGTCAGAGCTCTTTATCCATCCGCTCTTGTGGCTCAGCCCTACAACCACCATCCATTCCTACAGTGGTGACCCCCACGTGACATATACTCATACACTACCATATTAGGGATGTCATAAATACTCATTGTTGTTACTCGGTTTTCTTTCATCCAATAGTCGCAAGCGTTGTTGTAATAACACTTGAAAGGTCCATAAACTGGAAACGCAAAACTATCAAGCGGCTGCAGCCAGGGCCGGATTTAGATAATGAGAGGCCCTAGGCTAATCTATTTGTAAGGCCCCTCCCTATTTTTGAACTCAGAATTTCTCTCTAAACACCATAGCATGTCATTGCTTAATGCTAAAAATATGAGTGCATTAAACTGTTTGTTCTTTTCATTCTCCCCACATTCATGAGTGCAAATTTTTAATTAAAAAATAAAAGTTTAGTTAAGACAGTTTTGCTTTTAATTTTAATTTCTTTATCAAACAGCCGTCGCAATAGTTGTAAAGTTTATTTACGAGGACATGAGAAATAGTTACAGCCATCAAATAGAGTAAAACTAGGCTATAAAATGTTATTTTCTAGCTTTCGTCTAAACAAAATCATGCAAAACTTCATCAAAATTTATCTGTTTAAGTTTGTCACCCTCAATGCACAGAATGCTCAGTGCAGACGATCTTTCCTGAGACTGTTGGATCTCAGTTTATTTTTGATGCTTTTGAGCCTTGAAAAGATCTCTCTACTGAGCAGTTAGTGACTATTTAGCTTAGAAACAGTCTTAATATTGTTTCCACATTAGGAAAAGCAGTGTGAATTTTTTTCTTGAAAATAATTTGATAAAGTTTTCCATAAGACAAGGAAATAGATTGCTCTTTTGCAAGCCCCTGGCTTTGTGTTTGTCTCACGTACAAATGAAAATGTAGAAGTTCATCAGTAAGTTTCGGGTCAACATCTTCCGGATATGCTTCTTCTAAAAGTTTTACGCCTCTTACAATTTCTAGCTTAGTTGCTTTCAGATTAGCAAGGAAGAGGAACATTTTTGCAATGTCACTGTACAGGATAGCTCTTCTTAAATTGACTTCAAGTGCGTCAAGCCTAGAAATAAAGGAATTCATTCTAAATCTATCGTTTGAAGAGAGATTACTTAAAGCGTCAGGTGCATTTCTTTGTCTCCTAGTGGCAGCTCCGTAGTTAATATTCGGCAAGGTAGCTTTTGCTTGCTAATCAAACTCATCTCTAATTTCGCTTGGAAAGTCTACAAGTGAAATGTACAATGCGGCACAAATACTTAATAACAATTCAGATTTTTGAAGGGCTTTGTTAACCCTGTGGAAATGACCTAGCACTCTGGTCCAAAAATGTAGCATAAGCACAAACTCCAATTTTTCCATTTTTTTGCCGAAAGTTATTAGCATGAAGCCTGGTATCATCCTCCTCGCTAACATCGGAGTGCAAATGACTGAGAGCATTAGTGATAGCACTGTAACTTTCCAAAATAGCTTCTGTGGCTTTTGCATGTGCATCCCACATAGTATCTGATAAATATGTAGGTACCTTGAATGAGGTTGCAAAAATTATTTTAGAACCGCCCACCTCGTTGTGGAAGATAAAAAAAAGATATAAATTTTAATGATAATGCCAAAACAGTTCACTGCATCAAGACAGCAATCAACAGCTTAGCGGCCCACCAAATTTAAAGAGCGGCCAGCGCATGAAATAAATTTTGCGAATTTCTTTCTTTCTAGGATTTTTTGCTGCATACCGTTGTACCAACCAGCCGTGTTTGTAGCATTGTCATACGACTGCCCTCGGCATTTATTAAAATCAAGCTGAAGCGTAGTAGTAAGATATTTATGCACTAAATCTGCCACGCCTACCCCAGAATGGTCTTACAGCTCAAGGAAAGTTATAAATCTCTCACTTGGCAAACCGTTCACAGGAGATACGTATCTGATAATCAAAGTTAACTGATCGATATGAGAAATATCGGGAGTAGAATCCACAGAAAAGCTGAATTATTCCACCTTTTTCACGTCAGCCACAATTGACTCCCTAACGTTTTTGGCCATGGGCTGAATCATCTCTTCGCAATTAGTTTTTGACAAATCAGAGGGATTTCCCGATCTCAAATTTCCATAACGATTGATATGAGCTAGCTAGTAAAAATGGATCAAATTTTGCTACTATTTCTAAAAGACCAAGATAATTGTCGTTAATAGGAGATCAAAATCGTTTGTTGTCCTCTCTAAAAGGTAAGCCTCGTTCTGCAAAAGTGCAAATGACAGCAATGATTCTTTCCATTACATGCCACGAATACTGCTGTTCTGCTTTTATATGCTACTCCAGCTTTGAAGTAACCGTATATTCTCACTTCCTTGTTAGGTAGGTCAACATGGCATTTCTGCATTTTTCTTAGTTTTTATGATCTTGGATAAAATAGGAGTTGTCAGTCATCAAAACCATCAGAAGCAAAAGCCGAAGATGCATGGTTTGGAAAGAGTTTACAAACAAAGCAATATACCCTTGACCCGTCCTTTTGCTGGGGAATATACAAGCTACTCTCTGCTATATGTTTCACCATTGACTTTTGTTGAAAAAACAAAGCTTTTGTGCAAAACCTGGATTGCTTTTGTACCTTCGCTACGAACTACAAAATGGTCCACAGCTGTGCTGAACTTCAGAAGGGCTTCTCTCTATCCAGTATGCTATTTCCTCATTAGATAATTCTTTCCACAAACCAACGTCTTTTAAACTCAATGTATGTGTACGTCTATGTTCGGCATCATCTGCATAAGTATCTGTAATACCTTGGAATTGATTCCCTTCACCAAGGAGTGATCTGAAAATTTTGACTATCTCCACTACTTTGATGTGTTTCTTTTTCCTCTCCCTTTGCAGCAATTGAATTCTGAAATATATTTGTATTTCCATTTTCACTGGGCATGGCTGCTTCCTCGTTCCCCGGTTGCTCTTCAACGTCCTGCATTGCTTTTTCAGTAAGACTTTTTTCTGGTTGAATGCTAGCAGTTGGCTGATCAGATTCATCACACTGATTTTCTTGTGCTAGCGTCAATGCACCTACTTTACTGCCAGCAGCTGTTGCTTCTCTCAGAGGTTGATGCAAGAAAGTAGTCATTGGTTTTATCTTCTTCGCCTTGTCATTTTCAATTTTCTTTCTCTTTTTATGGCTAGCTCTACTGTCAAATCTTTTACTCATAATAAAATTAGTGCACAAAAAGTAAGAAATAAGATCATTGCTTGATCTAAACGCAGGTTAGCAATACCAATACGTCTAATAATAAGTCGTCAACATTAGTAAATTTCAATTCATAAAACGTACAATTTACCACATTAACAGTAAGCAAAACACACTGTCAATAAGTTATTTCAGCAACATGTCAACTACCGGTACTGTTTTTTTGCAGAGTAGACGACTTAGTAACCTTTATGACTACGGTTATTTATAACCTATGTAGACTATATTTAGCAACGCAGGAGATCCGTTCTTAAATATCGCCAGTCTTTGTGAATTTGTTGCCGTTAAAAATATTTTTGCCCCGCTCAAATAGCGTTTGAAATAAACTTTGAATCAAAATAGAAATTTTTTTTCTGGTAAATTTCCTTTAATTATAGTTCCACACCATAGAAGCTTCCAGCAAAATACACATAACAATTGCCTTTATCATGATGCAAATGACGTAACAATGGCTGTTTATGACGTGTTTAAAACCAGTTGTGTATAAAATTTTCTAGCCTGAAGAGCTTGATGTACATACCTTAGGTAGGGCTTAAGCTTGTCAAGTTTTTATAGAATTACAAACTTCGAAATCGAATTTCGAGGCCCCTGGACGTCGAGGCCCTAGGCTTCAGCCTGCCTAGTCTATTGGTAAATCCGGCCATGGCTGCAGCTTATGAGAGCAGTGAGGTGGAAACGAGAGTAAAACAACGCCATGGTCTTTGGAAAAATCAATTACTTCCAGGCTGATGTCGCTCTGATCACTGTCTAGAAGAAATAGCACTTTGTCTTCATAGGTTGGCCAAACATGAGACACAAAGTGTTTCATCCAGACAAGAAAACTCTCTGTGGTCATCCAGCCAATGGGATGAGCTCTCCCAATGGACCCAGTTGGAACACCATTTTCTATAAAGTGATCCTTGTAGTATACCCCAGGAAATATAAACATGGGTGGGATTGTATTTCAGGTTGCACTAACAGCACAACAAAGTGTGACAAGCTGCCCTCTCTCTTCAGAAACAATAGCACCAACTTGCTTAGCAACGGTTGCTGAGACAATTTTTCTTGGCTTCTGCACAGTGGTACAGCCAGTTTCGTCTACAATCTCGATCATGTCTGGTGTAAATCCATCCTTTTCCAAAACTGAGGCATATTTATTAAAGAAAGTTTTAACATTATGCTTGTTGAAACTGGTAGCACGACTCAATGATGTGCTTTCAGGTGTTCTCAGAGACAAGTTGGGATGTCATTTCATGAAACCGGAGAGCCAGTTGCTTTCAACCTTCTTTGCTTCAACCCAAGAACTTGGTATTTTCAGATCAAGTTTGATAGCATATTCATATGCCAGTGATTTTACTTCACTAGTGGACAGTCCATAATATACAACTGATGATATTCCTCCAGAAGAAGCTCTTGGGTACTATCAAATACTGATCGATTACTGAAATATCCATATCTTTTCAAAGATATGTCTTTAATATCATCAGTCTGATCTGAGCGTTCCTTGCGATATTCCAAACAGTACCTTTGCAAAGTCACATGAGGAATGCTATATTCTTTAGCAACTTTGCGGCAAGGTTGTTTCGGTATTAGCATGGGTTTCATTGCCTTTTCCATCACATGCTCTGAAGTAGATCCACGTTGAGTTTTGCGTTGAAAATTACGCACAATCTATTTTCTGGTAAAAAGTATAGCTATTTATTGATCTGCGTCGAATAACAAGTTCCAACTTAACAGTATGAGGCTATAAAAGTAAAGAAATGAATTATTCCATGAAGCGTTAATGTAACATAATTTTACTCATATAATCATCATCATTAAGTGCCATGCCTGATCCAGGTCTCGGCGGCATTAATGCAAATGTTTTTCCATTTTCTTCTATCTTTGACAAAATGTAGCAGATCTTCTGTATTAAGCTTTGCATATGTTTTTCATTGATCCGCATAATTGTACCTTTGACGACCCCGTGCTCGTTTTCCATTGATACGTCCAGTAATTGAAGTTTGTTCCAGATTCTCCTGTCTCATAATATGTCCAAATAATCGCAACTACCTATTTTTTATGGTGTTAAGAAGTTGTCTAACTTGGCAGGTTTGTTTTAGAAGAGTTTCATTGGTAACGTGAGCAGTCCATGAAATGCGTTGCATTCGCCGTAGAAACCAAAGTTTCATTGCGTTGACTTTCTTGATAGTTTTGCTTGTCATAGTCTAAGAGTCACAACCACATAAGAAAACCGACCACACATATCACTTTAACAAACGAAATCTGATCCTGAAACTCATCTTTTTGTTACGAAGGATATATTTCAAGTCTATGAATGCTTGTTTGGCCAGTACAATTCTTCTCTATATTTCATTAGTAGACCTTCCGTTACTTGCAATAAGTGAACCAAGATATCGAAAATGTTCTGCCTGTTTAATTGAGTTTCCTTTCAAGAAAAGTGTGAGTCTTGGCACTATTTCTAGTTTGGTAACTACAAGACATTCTGTTTTGTTGACATTCCATATTGTTCACCAATTTTTTCTAGTTTTTTTAGCATCTTTTGTAACCCCCTTGGTGACTTTAAAATGAGGAGAGTGTCATCAGCGTAGCGTATATTGTTTATATTAACTCCATTCACCTTTATTCCTTCAAAGTCATTGATGCCACGGAGAATAATTCCACTGTATAAATTAAACAGATCTGGAGATAGAACACAGCCTTGTCGGACCATTTTTTTGATTTGTGTATCACCAGTTACGTCATTACCAATTTTAACATTAGCAGTTTGTTCATAACACAATGTTTGGATGAGCCTGAGATCTTTGCTATCAATACCAATTTTGTTGAGAAGTTGAAGAAGTTTTTCATGATTTACACTGTCGAACGATTTTTTCCAGTCTATATAGCTGAGATACATTGTTTGCTGCATTTGTATTGCTCGTTCGCTCAGCATGCGAAGCACAAAAAATGGCGTTTTTGTTCCTTTATCTTTCATAAATCCATATTGTTCAGTAGAGATTCCCGGGTGTATTTTATTTCTGATTCTGAGCATGATAACCCGGAATATTACTTTGGTCACGTGGCTCATTATTGATATTGTACGAAAATTTTCACAGTTGACAACACCTGATTTTTTGGTATAGTTATAAAAGTTGATTTATAGAGCTCATGTGGAAATACACCTTTATTGTAAATTGCATTTGCAAGTAACTGTAGAAGTTCCAGGCCGAAATGATTTAATGCTTTGAGAGTTTCAGCAGATATTTTGTCTGAGCCGAAAGCTTTCCCGTTTCTCATACTAGAAAGTGCGTTTTAAATTTCACTTTTCAAAATAATAGGTCCATTTAGTGGCTCTTTGAAATATAAGGGAGAGGCAGATCTATTTGGTTCATCATATGACTCTTTGACATATTCCAACCAGCAACGTTTAATATCATTTTCTTTAAACAAAATTGTTCCATCTTTGTCCTTGATAATCCCAGACGAATTTGTAAATTTTTTACGATTCAGTTCTTTAATATGTTTATGTGCTTGTTTAGGACTAAATTGATAAAGTACTTCTATTTCCTAACATTTTTTATCCAAGTACTCTTTGTGCACACAAATACACTTTGATTTTATTAGTTTATCAAGGTTCTTGTATTCAACTAAGTCATATTTTGTGTTTCTTCTCTCTTTCAGCAAATCTTTGATTTCAGGGATCATCCAACTTTCTTGCTTCTTCTTGAGAAGTAAAGGAACTTTCTCTTCCGCTACGGTTGTCACTTGTTTCAAGAGTTCACATTCATTTACATCGTTGTTGTCCACTACTTGTTGTCTTAATAAAGCAGTTTCCGTTTTGGTGTAGATATTCTTTATGATTTCTTTTTGTTTGTATATGCTGTAATCTTTTTTCATTGTTACTTTAGGTTTTGTACAAGTTTTAAGTTTCAGTCGCAAAGTTGCTACCAGCAAAATATGATTAGTGTTGCAATCTGCTTGTGGGTAGGCCTTGCAATGGAGGTTGCAATTTTGTAAATCTTTTTGATGACAGAATATAATCAATTTGGTTTCTGGTTAAATTACCTGGAGATCTCCATGTATATAAACGCCTCTGATAGTTCTTAAACCAAGTATTTGTTACAGCAATTCTATTTTCACGACACCAGCCAACCAGTAGATCTCCTCTTTCATTCCTACTTCCCAGACCATAAACGCCAACTATGGGTTGCTCCACACTACAACCAATTTTTGCATTCCAGTCACCCATGACCAACAGCATTTCTCCAGATTTGCATTTTTTCTTGGTTGCATCAAGATCTTTATAAAATTCTTGAATGGCATTTTCATTTGAATCCATAGTAGATGCGTACACTTGAATCACATTAACATCGATCTTTTAAGATTTTAGCATGAGTAAAATGATTCTATTTGAAACAGCCAAATGACTCTTGTACGATTTTTTGCTCTTGCTATTAAGAATAAAACCAACGCCATGTTCATGCTTTTGTCCACCAGACGATATAATGCGATATTCTTGTTGTCGAATGAGCCTGTATTTGTCTATCTTACTTCTGATAAGCCCAGAACATCAATTTCCAGGCGTTAAATTTCTTGCATCACGTTCTCAAGTTGACCTTTTTGATATAGAGTGCGAACATTCCACGTAGCAATTCTTTGCGTTGCGAGATGTTTTTTGTTGACTTTCTTTAAGCACTCAGTAGCTGATTGACGATCAGTAGTGACCTGAGATAATACATCACTTTTCTGAGCGAGCGAGACAGTCTCCAATGGTAGACTCTCCTTCACGCTGTTGTTTGTTTCATCAATTTTTGATATTTATGTTAAGTATTTTTGTTGTAACCTTCTGCTGAGTTTGTGGAATTTGTTATGCCTAATGGTTCATTTTTCTGACGCAGTAGTCAACGCGTAGTATCGGTAAAATCCTCGCTTTTTGTTGCCCAGTCAAATGCAAACGCATCTGCATGCGAAGTAATAGAAAACGGCGCTAGAGTTTGTTCAGTTCAAGTATCAAATTGCTATTATTGAGTTTTGTGTCACATAACTAATTAGTCAACATATTAATCTTTATATGGACCTTTGTAGAGTGAGACAACTGATAAGTAATTGAGATAAGTATATACAATTGAAAAGTGTTGTCTTACTCAAAAATTCAAGTGGTCATTTGTTCGATTTTTGTCTGGAAAATAGCTCTGGTACGTGACAGTTGTCTTTTGTAATTGTTTTGCAGTTAAGTGATTGTGGTTTTTTATTTTTAGAAACGGACGTTAAGGACGTGTAAAGAAAAGCACAGAACCCCAAATTCATCTTTCAATCAATTGTTTTATAATTTGTGGAATTAAACCGAATTATCAATTTTCCGTCATTAAATTTATTTCTCACGTTTTTGGAATTGTATAACTCCGTTGAAGTCTATCAGTACTAGACAAGGATTCTACAATTGTTGATAGGATTTGCCTAAGCTTTTTCTGAGGAGAGGCTAGGCGGAAATTAATCAACAATTTGCATTAAGGTTTCCTGGGCAAGATAATGCGGGGTTGGTTTGCAATTGCCTTACCCCGTCGTCCTCCACCAATTAGCCAGCATTACCTGTTTCCATCCGCAACAACGAAGACGCTGGTAGTAGGGCTTGGTGGTGATGATCTACCATCAACCACCCATTCGACGGACACTCATATGATAAAACAACTTAAAGTAAGTGTTTAGCAAAAGTATATTGTTACATCACAGTGCTAAGTGTGATATAAGACTTTTCTTTCTATAGGCTAACTTGTAAGCGTGATATTATGAGTAGCATTAAAATTTTTAACCGTTTTTATTAAAGGCACGAGAATTACCCAAGTTCAAGAGCAGTCTATTGACTGTTTAATTTGGTGGCAAGTTTTGTCTTGTGTGGGATTTGAATTTATCACTAGGAGGGTACTCTAACTAACCGAGCTAACAAGGCACAAGTTGCTGGCCTTGAAGTGGTGTAATGTTATTCTATTTTAATCAAAAATGTTTAGCAAAATTATTCATAATCGGAGTTAGTTGGAACATGTTCTATAACATTGAACATTGAAACTGTTCCAACTAACCCCGTATGCTCATGGAAAAGAAAACTTACTTCCATATAGCCACCAAACCAGATAGCGAACCTACCTCCTCCTTTTCTAGTAGCATGGCACCTACATTCAAGTCAAACTAATCAACTTTTAGTTATCTCTCTAGAGAAGGGGTTCTCAGCCTTAATTCTCACATTTACCCTTGGCAAATTTAAAAAGTAAAATTTACCCTCTAATTTTGTTTATATTTTCGTTTCTATAAATGCCTACTGTAATAGGTAAAAGTGTAAATTTTTTGCCAACGAAATTTATCCTCAAGGCAGGTTAAATTTACCCCCCGGTTGAGAACCCCTGCTCTAGAGTGCTAAGATATACAATATTTTCCAACAAACTTAAATTTTACTTCAAATTTCAAAACTCAGGAAAGCTTGTATCATTCTTGCCCTTCTGCTCTAAACTCGACGAAGTCAACTTGGTGGACAGATGACATCATTGTCAATCACTAAGAGGCAGTAAAGATTTGCAAAAATGTTCGGGGAGTACAACAACAGCAATATTCCAACTAATTCCGTGTTCCAACGAACCCCGGTCTCCGCTATTTATTCTGCCTAACTGGACGTTGAAATGCTAGTGTGAAAACAACCACCATAGATCATAATTCTATGAGATGATAATAATAGGCTTATAGCAATCACGTGTCTCAGTACCCCAAATTTTTTGTCGCGTTGTTCCCTTGCTTGCACTTGCCAGCATTTTTTCTGGTTTCGTGCTGCATCAAACCTGGCATCCAACTTTATCTCGGCAAAGTATATTTGAATGTTTTGACTAACTGTGGTATAACTTTTAGCTACAAACGCTACTTTAATCTTTAGGAATATGCATTCCAAATGCATAACAAAAAATAAGCTTTTTGTTTCTAAAAATTTCTTTACTCCCACAACTACTAGCCATGTGCATCAAAATACAAAATGAATAAAAAAATGTAATGGCCGTTCGGAAACTAAACGATCAGCAAATGATGGCCTTTCAGATTTTCCAAGTTTTTTTACAAAACGGTTTGCCTCTCTGTGCCCCACCTTACCCTACAACATGATGCTACAATATTCAGCCGCTGTTTGATTCATTGCACATAAGTAGTATATAATATTACTTTTGATCTGTTTTTTGTAGAGCGCTTTGTGGAGCGCTACGTCATTTCCGAACGTGATTTCCGAACGTGTTGATACATGAACTTGAAGTACATTGTAACAGCTTGTAAATACAACGTGTAACAACTGTAAATACAACGTGTAACAACTTGTAAATTACAACTTGAAAACAAATGTCAATACAAGTTAAAACAAATGTCAATACAACTTAAGCAAACGTCAATACAACTTGAAAAGAAATGTAAATAGAACTTGAAATTGGTTTGTTATAGGCATCCCTCTTGAGAATACTACCACTTCAATATTAACTGCATTTTTGAACATATGGTCCGTAAGATAGCTCGAGCTAGAAATCTATCATGGAAACATAAACATTTGGGTGTAAAAATCTTGAACCAATCACAAGTCGATGCTGAGTCGTGACTATCAACAAAAGCTGACACCAGCGGAAGTTAAAAGGCTCGGAGCTGATCACGTTTCTCTAACGTCAACTAAGGTCTTGAAGATTAGATATAAACAATTTTAGCAATGAGCGAATTATTATTTTTATCTGCATTACACCACTGTTTTTATTGCACAATTCTCAAAAACTTTCTCGTTTCACCATATGGTGTTGGCTATAAAAACCCAAGCAGAAATCAATGCACACATTCGAAAATGGAGAAAATATGTGAGATTTGTGGCAAGACGTTCACGAGAGCGAGAAATCTTAAAAGACACATCACAACTGTTCATCAAAACGCCGAGGTGCAGTGCGAGAAATGTTTTAAAAAGTTTAACCGCAAAGATGCTATGGAGAGACATCAACAAAAATGCTCTATTTGTCGTCTGTGTGGTGCCAACTTTTCAAATTCCCTTGAGCCAGCGAGACATCACTGCGCAGAGAGAAGCAGTCCGGGCCAAGACCACAGAAAAAAAAGAACCGATTCCAGGTAAGTGAATTGAAATTTCTCAGCATTGCACTGTGTTCAATGCATGCTTTATGTAGCATTCCAAACCAATCCGCAGAGAAGCAGTCCGGCGCCAAGACCACAGAAAAAAAAGAACCGATTCCAGGTAAGTGAATTGAAATTTCTCAGCATTGCACTGTGTTCAATGCATGCTTTATGTAGCATTCCAAACCAATCCGCAGAGAAGCAGTCCGGCGCCAAGACTACAGAAAAAAAGAGTTGATTCCAGGTAAGTGAATTGAAATTTCTCAGCATTGCACTGTGTTCATTGCGTGTTTTATGTAGCATTCCAAGGCAATCCGCAGAGGAAGAAGAACCACCAGCGATTGAAAATGAGGAGTTAAGGTAAACATTTCCCAGATTCTTCCTTAGACTGCTCTAATGCTTTCTTTCTCAACAGGAGTTTTGTTCTGGAGAAATGGACTCAAATTCAGACGAGGAGTGTTATCAGACCTGTACAAGATATTTACAATTTCTTTCTCAATTCCAACATTAACGATTTATTAGACCAAATTCATAAGACTATCATGAGCAATCAAAATTCACGATTTAAAATTAATTTCAGTTTTGGGTACATTTTGAAGAATATTGAATCTGATGCGCTACGCTTTTTTCACCCTTCTTATAACAATCATTGTGTTTTGAATACTGCAAAGTTAATTAGCAACAGCGATGAATTGTCACGTTTTTTAGAGACTGTCTCAGAGTTTAATGTTCTTGAAAACTTCGAAAGACCTAACACAAAGTGGCGGTATTTGTCTACTACCAATATTACTTTTTATGTAAACAAGCTGAGAAAAGCAGTCATCGGTCAATCTGTTACGCTGCCTGATTTTCTTGTCAATAATCATGGTTTGCATAGTTTAATTGCAGATGTTTGTGGAACTCTTTATAGAGATTATTTATGCATTTTCCGTTGCTTAAGTCTGTTTTACGGTTTTCACTTGAATAATTTAGAAACTGACACTCAAACAAAATTTCGTTTATACTGTCAGAAGCAACAGATTATCCCCTCCAGATTTGAAGGGGTTTCTTTGCATGATCTTATTGTTATTGAGGATCTCTTCGAAATTAATGTGATGGTTTATGAGCTAGCAGAATTTGAAAATGACATAGTTTGCCGACTTATACAAAATTTACAAAAAATTTACCCTAAAACTATGAAGCTAAATCTTTTCAAAAACCATTTTAGCTACATTTTTCATTTTGAGAAGTATTCTAACATTTTTCAATGTGCCCAATGCGATGTATTGTGGTACAATCAAAGGAATTACAACCAACACCTCAAACACTGTCAAGGGCAAGTAAAGTACACCTATAAAGGAGGAGTTTTTCGACTTACCCCAACCATTTTTGAAGAATTGACAGAGCTTGGTATTCCTGTCCCCAAAAGCGATCGATTTTACCCTTATTTTTCGGTTTTTGATTTTGAATGCATTCTTTCAAAGGAAAATCTACCCCCCAATATTTCTCTCCTTCAGTATCAATCCGCACATATCCCTCTCAGCTGCTCTCTTTGTTCAAATATTCCCGGTTTCAGATCCCCAACCTGCTACATTTCTGATGGCAATTCTCTTAATTTGGTTCAGAAGGTAATTGAATATTTAGAGCAAATAACATCTGCAGCATTCGATTTATTGAAAATCAAATATCAATATGTATTCGATTTTCTGTCTGCCAGCAAAAACGTTAAAAGCGAAAAGTTAAAGTCGAATTTTGAAAAATTCTTGAAAAATCACATTGTTCTTGGTTTCAACTCCGGATCTTACGATCTTAATTTAATCAAAAAACAGCTTATTCGAGTGCTTTTACCAAAATTAGATTTTGTGATCAAAAGAAATAATCATTTTATGTGTATTAAGACAGAAATGTTGAGGTTTCTGAACATCAAAAACTATATTGCCCCCGGGTTTTCATACGACAAATTTATCAAAGCATACGATGTTAACCAAACTAAATTTTTCTTTTCCTACGAGTATGTGGATAGCCTTGAAAAATTAAACCACACCCTCCCCAATCATGAAGCGTTCTATAGTAATCTAAAAGAAGCCAACATCTCGCTGGAGGACTATCAAGTAGTAGTCAGAAAATGGCAGGAGGAGAACTGGACATCTCTTCATGATTTATTGATCTATTATAATAATCTGGATGTGCAGCCCTTCGTTGAAGCTGTAGAAAAATGTGTGGTGTTTTATCAAAACAAAGGTTTGGATCTGTTTAAACAAGCATTCTCTGTTAGCGGAATAACAAAGAGATTCTTATTTAATCAAACTCCATTAGACTGCTTCTTCTTGCTGATTGATAAGAAAAATGCAGATCTGCATCAGCTAATGCTGGATCAGCTTGTGGGAGGACCAAGTATAGTCTTTAAACGGCTGGCAATCAAAAATGAAACTTTCATTAAAAGCCACTTATACCCCAACCCAAAAATTTGCCAAACCATCAAGGGATTCGATATGAATGCTTTATATCTTTGGTCGTTAGCTCAAAACATGCCTCTAGGGTACTTCGTGAGATATGAAGAAGAGAAGGGGTACCATCCAAAGACTCCTCACAAATTTGGTCTAGCCTCCTATCAGTGGCTAAGCTGGGTTGCTGCAACTGAGGGTAAATTCATCAAGCACGGTTTCAATGTCGGTGAGCGTCGTCTGACCCCCAGAAATCTTCCAGTAGATGGGTATTGCAAAGAGAGTAAGGAGGTCTTTCAATTTTTTGGATGCCTGTGGCACGGATGTACAGTCTGCCAGTCTCAGGATGGGGTAAATCCCCTTAACCCATTAATGCCCGAAATTCAAAAATTCAAAATTTTTTTTCACATTTGGTAGATTTGCTTAAGTCAATCTTCTTATCACAGTACTAACATTTTTTTTTGAATAAATTGTTATTAAGTTGTATTTTTTAAGCGTATGATAAATCATACGCTGGGCAGTTACATGTAGTGAGTTGCATTTTTTCCTCTACGAGAATTGTTTAGTTTTTCGTGTATAGCTAAGCGCTGCCATGTTTAACCTGAACCTATTCGTAATCAATTTCGTCACTTGTAGTGTGAAACAAGATCAGAACCGATACATTTTAGCAGGTTTATGGAAATAACTATTAGCATATAAAAAACACTAAAAGCAGTCCAAAAACAGTTAAATGACAAAAAAGTGTTACTGGTGAAATTTAACGAAACATCCATCTGGATGGAGGCCAACATTACATTTCAAACAAATGAACTTGGCACATGAACCGCAGGCAGCACATCGATGCTGGGTCTTGATTTTGTCAACAAGATGTCCTTTACCATCCAGTCTTGTGGCATCCAGGATTTGATTTTTAGTTTTGGGTGCAATACCTCTCTTCTTTTCCACATTCGATGAAGCAAGCAATGCAATGACCACTTGCCTGGTGAATTCTAGCAGTGACATTTTGCTGTCTACGTGCCTATACAACAGCCACAGGTTGATCATGCTTCCGTTTAGGCAAAATCTAAAGAGCGGCCAATACCATTTTCGTGAACAGATTCTGATTCGATAATGACCTCTAAGTTTATCAAACAAGTCAACTCCACCCATGTTTTTATTATAGAGCTTCACAATATTTGGTTGAGGAACACTAATCTGTTTTCTCTCAGATCGCTTCCATCGTTTGCAAGAGCCAACATCAAAAACTTTATCCTTTGTCATGTTGCTGATAAGGGTAACTTGGCTGTTGTCATTCCATCGAACTAATGTTATTTTACTTTTGCTTTCTGTGACTGAGCAAAATGAGCCTCGCTCTGATTTTTTGAGATCTTGCAGAGGAGCCTTCTCGATCCTATCATTCCTGATAGTACCAATTGCATACAGGTTTTCTTGTGATAAAGTTTCCATCAAAGGCAATGATGTAAAATAATTGTCCATTTATATGCAGGAACCTTGTGGAATAGTCCCAATGCATAAATTCTCTGTGACACTGGCACCCACAGGTTTTCCTGGAGTTTTATCACTACCAGTGTAGGGTTGAAACTTCACCAAATATCCTTGGGGACTTGTCAGGCACCATAATTTAAATCCATATCTAATAGGCTTTCCTCTTATGAACTGTTTCATAGAGTGATGGCCATAATATGGTTCCATAGCTTCATCAAGAGAATACTTTTGTCCAAAAGGTTGGAAAAATTGACCAAAGCAGGCATTCAAATGATCGATTATGGGCCTAATTTTGTAAACTCTATCATTGTAGTCAATGCTCATATTATCATTGAAATGCAAATATTGGTGAATTTTTTCAAATCTGTTTCGGCTCATGGATTGGCTAACTAAAAAGTTGTTTGCATCAGGTCTGGTTTCCCAGTACATTCTTCTGAATGGCATTTTGTTGTAGCCAGACAAGAGAAGAATGCCAAAATATCTATACAGTTCATCCACAGTGACTACAAACTGAGATTCACCTTTTTGAGAAGCATATTTTACAGTCTCATGGCATATGTAATTCATGATTTCATCATCAAAACACAGCTTGAACAAGTCTACTGGGTTCATGCCTTCCTTTTTTATGGTATCAACAACAGCTGGGGCTTCATTGTTATCTTCAAATTTATAGGATGAGGCTGTGTTTTTCAGTTGCTTAGGTAACCATTTTCGAACTGTCTTTTGTTTTTTGCTTCGTTTTTTGGAACTACAAGGTAGATCTTCACGTGTTTCAGATTCAATATCCAAATCTCTTTTTCCATCTTTATTAATAATTCTAATTTCAGCACTTTGCGACAAAATTCCTCTCCCAATATCTTTAAAATTTGCACATGCTACCTCATTATCACTTGGTGCATCATCTTTGTCGGAATCTACACCATCATTTGGTGGTTGGAACACAATTTGTAACTCTTCGGCATCTTCTATTTCTTCAGCAATTGCGGTTGCATTTTGTTCCGAAAATAAAATGTTGAAAAGTTCTTCAGCATCTTTTTGTACGGACAATAACTTCCTTTTAGACATTACACTTTTAAGGCAAAATGGACTTAAAGTTTAGATATTTTAGTGATGATCTACATGTACAATAACATATATTTGAACATATAAAACTGTAGATAATACAATGTAACTATAGAAATAAAACATAACGCAATGACTTTTGAAAATACTGTATAATACAATGCCATTTCAATGGTTTAGGTAAAGTTATATACTAATTGTTGCATGTAACATACATGACAATACATATATACTCATGTAAATTAACAGTTAATTGCCTAAAGCTGTATCAAATTTTAGTATTTTCCTAGTTAATTTCTGATACCACTGTCTGATAAAACAACTTATATGCATTATATAACATATACTTTTAATTTAGGAGTGTAAGATATATATCGCATCAGTACATGCTACTTCCCAGCGTATGATATATCATACGCAGAATTGTAAGTATTTTTTCTGAAACTTCGGATAAAATTTTTATGAAATTAGAATGGCTGCAGCTTAGTTGAAACATGCTTTACATAAGACGCCAAAAAAAATCCTAAATGTTTATGTCTATCTTGTGAAAAATAGCAAGAGTTTACTTACACCTCTATAAATCTAATTATAACTTTGCCCCAAAAAGAAATTTTCTTTTCACACCTTTGCTGATGATGCAAATATTTCTCATTTTGACACATGTAAACATGATAACCAGCAATACGAAATGTAAAAAAAAAGAAAAGATAAAAGTTTCCAAAAAATTTTTTTCACACAATTATAAAGTACACTCCAGCGTATGATATATCATACGCTGGGCATAAATGGGTTAATGGTAAAACCTTCCAAGAACTGCATCGAAAAATTGAAGAGAAAATGAAACTACTGGAGGATTGTGGTTTTCATGTTCGATTCATTTGGGAATGTCAGTGGAAGCAATTATCTTTGGAGGAGGATGTGATCTCCTTCACCCAATCCTTGAAATCTGTCAGACCTAGACGCCGCCTATCCTTTCAAAAAATTTTAAAAGGGGTTCAAAGCGGTGAGTTGTTCGGATTTGTTTTAGCGGATATTTACACTCCTAAGCACCTGAAGCCATTCTTTAATGAATTTCCTCCTATCTTTAAAAATGCTATGGTTGGAAGAGAGGATGTTGGAGAGCTGATGAAAGGATTTGTGGAGGAGGACGGACTCTTAAAAAACCAAGAAGGATGTTGATTTCTAGCTATTTTGGCGAGAAAATCCTTCTGACCACACCTTTAGCAAAATGGTATCTTGATCATGGGTTAGAAATTACCAAAATTTATGAGTTTATTAAATACACCTCCGAAAAACCTTTTGAAAAGTTTGCCTTGGATGTCAGCAATGGCAGGAGAGGAGGAGATTCTGATTCTTCCAAGAAAATCTTGGCAGACACATGGAAGTTGATTGGCAACAGCGGTTATTCTTCAGCTCTTCTGAGAAAAGACAGATTTTGTAAAATCTCGTATCATGACCAGTCCACTGTTGATAAAGCTATAAATTCCCCCCGGTTTGTGAACCTAGATTTGATTGACAGTGATCTCTACGAAGTGAAAAGTCTTAAAAAACACGTCATATTCGATCTTCCGATTCAAATGGAAATTTTTGTTTACTCCTGGGCAAAATTGAAGATGCTGGAGTTTGTTTATGACTGCATCAAAAAATATATTCCAAATGACTGCTACGAATTTATTGAAATGGATACTGATTCCTTATATCTATCTCTTTGTAGCAACTCTCTGGATGATGTGGTTAAACCAGAGCTGAGAGAGGAGTTTTTTGAGGAGTCGCGTGCAAAGGAGTTGCATGCAGATTTTGTTATCAACCATGTGGTCGGAGATATTGTGCTCTCTTTCATCGTTGGGTTTTGTGACGGACAGACGTAATTTGATTGTTACCACAACTGCGTAAATTGGTGGAATAAAGTTTTGCTGTCGTGCCTTCCTCCTTGTGACTGCTAGTTCCCAGCGATTGGGTTCAGTCAGCACGTTATTGCTCAAGGGATCTTATCTTCTACAAATGCATACACTCATCACACTGTCTCAATAGATAGTAATGCAAATAACATTAAAATTTATCATTGCATTAAGAATTTAAAATTGAAAAAACTTGAACAGTAGTGACTTTTTGTAAAAAAATGATAGAAAATACATAGATTTTTTGAACGGTAGTGTAACAGCAGCCCTTTTTTATTCAGCTTTGGAGGACTGAGGCTGCTGAGACAGGTGTATATAGCCGAATTTGACGCGTATTCCAGAATTCACTTCCACTCGAATGTTATAAATATTTATATTTGATGCTGTATCAATGTGGGCGAGCGCTAGAAGTACGGTTATCTGCAATACGGGAGACGAATTAGGAAGTGAAATACACACAAATAAGATTATAAATGCGGGTTCGATTACACACAAAATCACATACACAAAAACGGGATCAAACTACGGGTTCAAAACGGGAACTACGAGTTCAAAACGGGATCAGACTACTACAAGTTATGCTCCAACTTCGGGATTAATAATTTAGATATAATACAATCGTTATAAGGAAAATCCAGCGGGAAAATAAGTAACAAAAGCAATATTAAAATTGGGCTTACCGGACTATGGCGGAACCGTTCCAAATGTATATGCAAGACGTAACAGTATACTTGTGATCCAACAACAGCAGTAACAATCTCCAACAACTATATTACGCGAATCTTCTCACAGTTACAAATTTTCCTACCATTCTCCTCGTAGTCAATTCTCAATTCTACTAGTTCACATACATTTTTTGACTTTGGCTTCGAATTAAACACACGTAAATTTAGCAAAGCTCCGGGCAAAAGGCTCACATGTTATTAGTATCAGCACGACGTATGAATTTAAGTGTCAGGTTTGAATCGAAAGACTGCGGGTTTAAAACTCAGAACATTTTACATAAAATTTATACGTGTAAATTCAACACTCCCCCCGCAATAATTACGATTATTTACAAACACGCAACAAAAAATTTACACAATGAATTTTATAGACATATTGATAGCTGTTGTCATTTTATGGAAAGTTCATCTGCAGCAGAATCTGCACTGGTAAGCTCCTCAGTAGGAATTTCATCTTCCTTTGGAACAATCAAGCACAGTTTGTGGATTGGGAAACGAATTTCACGTCCTCTGATATCAACAGTCACATTTCGTACTACGCCGTATTTATCGGGGCATACAGACGCAACTTTGCCGAGATTCCATTGTGATCTCGGCGTGGACTCATCGACAATCAAAACTACATCACCGGGTTTTAAGTTTGGCTTAGTTTTATGCCATTTTTGACGACTAATGATCATACGAAAATATTCACTTGAAAATCGTCTCCAAAATTGATCTGCCAAGAATTGAACGTACAACCAACGACGCTTGGCATAGCAATCTTCTTTTGACGTGAGTACTGGAGGTAATGCTTGGGTGGGATGTAGCTTTAACAAATGATTCGGGGTTAATGGTTTTTGCTCATCAATATCTAGTATCACAGGTGAAAGAGGTCGCGAGTTCAATATAGACTCAGCTTCCAACAGAAAAGTGTGCAGCTGGTTGTCGCTGAGATTCCGCTGGCTCGTTAGAGATATCAGAATACGTCTAACCGACCGTATCATTCGTTCCCACACTCCACCCATATGGCTAGCTGAAGGGGGGTTGAATGACCAGCGGATTTCTTTTTGGAGCAAAAACTCTTGAACCTGGCGTTCATTCCATTTTTGCAATGCTTCACGGAGCATACGTTCCGCTCCTACTAGATTGGTCCCATTATCGGAGTACATGCAGATCACTGGGCCTCTTCTGGATAAGAATCTTCTTAGTGCGTTTATAAATGCATCTGCAGACAAGTCAGTAGCAACTTCTAAATGGACAGCTCTGGTAGTCAGGCAAGTAAATAAACACCCATATCTTTTTATATTACTTCTTTTTTCACGAATAATGAGAGGGCCAAAGTAATCTACTCCACGGTAAGCGAACGGGTGGCTATCGACTTGAAGCCGATCTTGTGGCAGATTAGCCATCAGTTGCTGATTCGGTTTTGCATACCGCAACCGGCAATGTGTACAATTAGTAATCACTATACGGATAGCGGAAGTGGCTTTGATTATCCAAAATCGTTGAAACAATGAGTTCATTGTCAGGCCTATACCACCATGACCTGTCAAAACATGATAGTGAGAAATAATCAAGTGAGTGATATGCGAAACATGGGCTAATATAATGAGATGGCGTGCTTCAAACCCAACTGGCGCTCTATCAAGTCGCCCACCGACTCGCATAATGCTATCTATTACAATGGGGTCTAATTTCATCACTGAGGACTGTTTGGAAACCGGCACCTTATTTGGCATCCGCTGAATTACGTCACCAAAACATTGTCTCTGTTCGTACATTATGAGAGCTGACTCTGCAGCTCGCAAGTCATCAACTGTTAGCTTCTTGTCGAGGCGGATATCCTTCGACCTGCAAGACATAATGTAAGCTTTAAATTTCAAAATCCACGCAGTGGCCTTTTTCAGCCTATACCAAGAAGAAAAATAGGTTATTAGCTTATCAACTGGAGAAGTCGCATTGTCAACTACACAAGAACTAAAACAATCAACTCGGGCTTTGTCAAAAAGCTTGACTTCTTCTGGTGACAGTTCTTTCTTTTTGAAGCGTCCTGGCCATTTACTGGGACTTTGTGTCAAATACTCGGGTCCAGTAAACCATACATTTCCTTTTACGATAATATCTGCTCTTGCACCACGGGATAGTAAATCTGCAGGATTTAGTGAAGTCGGAACGTAATTCCAGTTGTTGACATTGGTAGCTTTTGTTATCAGTGCCAGCCGACGCGAAACAAACGGTGGGAATCGCTTCCTCTCATTTGTGAGGCTATGCAAAACAATCAAGGAATCGGTCCAAAATACAGATGGTCTAAGCTGCATATGTAATTCCTTTCTTAGCATGCAGTCCATTTTCACCGCAGTAACGGCACCCAACAGCTCCAAACGGGGTATGGAAATCTCGTTTTTTGGTACCAAGTAGGATTTGCTCATAACTAATGAACAAGATGTGTTGCCTGCGTAATCTACAACTCTTAGGCAACTCACTGCTCCGTACGCCAATTGAGATGCATCAACAAAGTAGTGTAGCTGGCATGTTTGATTGTCCTTTGAGGAATCCAAACCTAGCCACCTAGGGATTGAAACCATTCTCAAATGCATTAAATTTTCCAACCATCTTTCCCATCGCAATAAATCTTTGGCAGGCATTGATTCGTCCCAATCTAGTTTCTTTTCACACAAATTTCGGTACAGTAATTTGGCTTCCAACACAATGAGAGTGATAAATCCTAAAGGATCAAATACAGCATTCATTGTCGCGAGCATACCTCTCTTTGTACGAGGCTTCCAAGGTAGATCAACCACAAAGGTGAAGAAGTCGCTATTAAATTTCCAATTAACGCCCAAAACACGTTCATGTCTTCCGTCATCCAAAGCATGGATCTTGCAAGACTTGGATCATTCGTCTTCTGGCAAGCTTTCCATTAATTCAGTGCAGTTAGAAAGCCATTTAGTTAGTCGAAATCCGGCCTTTGATAGCAGGGATCGAAGATCGTTTACCATGGCTATACCTGTAGAAGAATCTGGTACACTAAGCAAGCAGTCGTCAACATAAAAACAATTTTCTATAGCATTGCCAACATATGGCTCAAATTCTATTCCAAAGTCCTTTGCTCATTGTCGTAAAGCAAAGGTAGCACAAGATGGCGATGAGGTTGCCCCAAAAAAATGTACCGTCATACGGTACGTCACAGGATCTTTATCTAAATCCCCTCCTGGCCACCATAGAAAGCTCAAACTGTCTCTGTGCTGTGGCACTACCTTGACTTGGTAAAACATTGCTTCAATATCAGATATTATAGCTATTTTATCCTTTCGGAATCTTAGCAAGACGGCCACTAAACTGTTAACAAGATCAGGTCCTTGCATTAACATTTTATTCAATGAGGTTCCTTGATATTCTGCGGCGCAGTCAAATACCACTCTAAGCTTATCTGGCTTTTTTGGATTAAAAACAGCATGATGTGGGATAAACCATCGTTTTGGATTTGATTTTAAATCTTCATTTTCAGGCACTCTTTCCACAAAGCCTTTATCAACCATGAGTTGCATTTCAGTGGTGTACCGTGCCTTCAATTGTGGATCTTTATTCAATTTCTTCTTTAAGTGCTTCAACCTCTTCAAAGCCATAGTTTTGTTGTTGGGAAGAACTTTTTCGTTTCTCCAGGGCAAAGGAAGCACATAATGACCATCGTCAAATTTTATGGACTCCAGCATTAGTTCGTACATTTTACGATCTTCTATAGATAGTCCCTTTCCATGACATATAATATTATCTAGCTCTCTATCAGCATCGGGAATCTCTTCGATTGCTGAATTCATAACACTAGCTTCCATCACATTGACATTACCTTTAGCACCAAAATGTGCTGACACAAAACAAACATCTTTGTCCTTTTCCACTGAAGATGTAAATGAGGGACCGAGTAAAGACCAGCCCAATGGGGTACGTACGGCATCTGGTAGATTAGAAAACCGGGAAGATCTAACTTCTTTAACTCTGAACACTTGTGGAACGTTGGCTCCAATTAGGACCTGTACCGTATCTACAGAAATATCGCGAAAGTCAATATTTCTCAAATAATTATGTTCTTTGAAAACATCAGGATCAGGTAAGGTGTTAGGTTTCACTGGAATCTCTGAAACCACGGCTACTTCCGGTAAATCGATCCATTCACCACCATTTAAATTTTGTACTGACAGTTTTACAGTTTCCGTGTTCAAAACCTGAGGCGTTGTCAGCGTTCGTAAGGTAAGTTGTTGTTTATTTCCTTTTGCCTCTAGAGATTTGACAAGAAATTCGTCACAAAAGCAACTCGTTGATCCTTGGTCCAAAAAGGCGTAAATCTCCCGCACAGTATTCATATATTTTACCTTTACAGGTACCACATTAAGAAACACAGAAGATGAAGTCTTTTTCTGACAGGAGTTAGCAGTTTGGACTGTACTACATGCATTCGTCGCCGATGAAGAATGAGCGGCATCATTTGAAGAGGAATGTTGTTCTGGTGCCCTTAGTTCTGGTGGTTTATGAAGAAGTGAATGGTGCAATGTGCCAGTGCATCCATCTTCGGTGCATCTTATATTAGATTTACACTCACGAGCAATGTGTTTTCCTCCAAGACACTTAAAACATAGCATTTTACTGCGAACAAATTCAATTCTTTCCTCAACACTCTTTTTCATAAATTCTTTACAAGCTGCCAACCTGTGACTGCCACTACACAAATAGCATTTCAAGATTTTTTCCACTTGCATCTTGTTGTTCACTGCTACGGATGTCACGTACGCTCGTTCCCGGCGAGTTTTAGTTTTGCCGGGGAAAGTTTCTCTCCCGAATATTGAATTAGCTACACGGCTACGTTCTGTAAGAAATGCCAAGAGATCAATAAACTTCGCTCTTTGTCCTGACCGACGTTCAACTCCGACGGAGTATTCGACCCAACTGCGCTTTATATCCACGGGTAGTTTATTCACAATTCCCATTAACACATGCATGGAATCAAAACCTGAAGCTTGGCCAATATGCTCGAGGGAAACACAACACTTTTCCATCAGATTTGCAAGTGATTTCAATTTTTCACGGTCATCATCATCCACCTTTGGAGCATTTTTTAGTCGCTCTTCACAACATCGTGCAATTTCATGCAGATGTCCATATTCATCAAATAAGGTGTCCCATGCCAAACGAAAACTAGTGCTGGGATGTTGATTTGACAAGTGGCTAATCTTCAACTGAACATTTGACTCACAGCTTTGATAAAGTAAAGGAAATAGCTCATATTCCTCACATTTTCCTAGAACGTGTGCTTCAAATTGCCGCGCAAAAAGCCAGTAGTTCATTGGGTCGCCGTCAAACTTTTCAATCACTACAGCTGGTGCAGGACGATTTTTCCTTAAGCCCAGTACAGGAGCGGCGGCGGGACTAGCTTGCGTTAACGTATTTGCATTAGGTTGGGGATAAGCATAATTAAACCCTTCAGATGTATGAGCATACGGTTGTTGTGATGGCTGCCCATGACATTGGTATAAGTTTTTGTTGGCCAGCTGAATGACTAACATTCTGTGTTAATACAACTGGGGATTTATTCTGAGAGAAGGGCAAACCCGGGAGGTGACTATTCACTTGAACTCTAGTCGAGTTAAAATTATTCACGTTTCTAAAGCTTTCACAAGCTGGTTGCGACACATTTGGCAACACACGGGACTGCGGTGCACTATATACATTTGTATACTTTCGCTGCTTAGACTGCGAATCAAGCTTGTTGGAGTAATTTAAATTATCTGCGGGTTGATTTGTTTGTATTGATGTGGACGGAATTTCCACGGGCACGTGCACTGTGTGCACATTACGGGGATCAGCTTGACCTGTTACTTCATCAGGCTCAATTATCGGTATGGCACGTGCTGACATATCGTTTACATTTGGCTGAACTTCCGGGGCGGGGATATCGGCAACTTCATTCCATGCGCTGGCTTCTGCTCTAGCCATTTCAAACTCTAATTCCTTTTTGCGAAGATTTTCCGCGGCACTTTCCTCAATTTCAAACAGCTCATGATCTACTTCCTCAAGAGTTCTTTCCATCTCTTGACGAGTCTTTCTTTCTAATTCTCTTTGTTTTCTTTCCGCATCTGCGAGGATTTTTTTCCTTTTCTCTTCTGCACGCTGCCTTGCACGTAATCTTGTTTCATAACCTCGTGCAGATTCCTGCTCCATTGCTACGGTAGCAACCTTTAGTCTCACTTGACTACGAAGTTTCTCGCTTTTTGTCGAACTACCTGACACAACAGAATACGAGGGTGCCTTGCTTGCACTTACAAGCTCTGACTTTTGCAAGGGTTCATTATTAGAAAGCCATCTAACAGCGTGCACATCAAAGCTTTCCTTTTCTTTCATCAGGTCTAACTTGCTCCAATCGGTACCTGGTACTAACTCATCTTTAGGAACGGGATCACATGCTTCAATAAGCTTTTCAAAGCAGCTGTCTATTTCGGGTAAAAACTTTTCCAAAGGTTTGACGCCTTCAGGCTTCAGCATCAAGCTCTCGGCTCGAATATACAAATTTTGCAACTGCTGTTTTAACCTTGCAATTTCACCAAGGTTTACCTCCATAGTAATAGTTAGTACCACAAAGAAAGGAACGACACAGACTCACCAAGTATACTGGACGCTCGAAGACGCTTTGGTTCAGTCCGATAACTTTGTAACAGCAGCCCTTTTTTATTCAGCTTTGGAGGACTGAGGCTGCTGAGACAGGTGTATATAGCCGAATTTGACGCGTATTCCAGAATTCACTTCCACTCGAATGTTATAAATATTTATATTTGATGCTGTATCAATGTGGGCGAGCGCTAGAAGTACGGTTATCTGCAATACGGGAGACGAATTAGGAAGTGAAATACACACAAATAAGATTATAAATGCGGGTTCGATTACACACAAAATCACATACACAAAAACGGGATCAAACTACGGGTTCAAAACGGGAACTACGAGTTCAAAACGGGATCAGACTACTACAAGTTATGCTCCAACTTCGGGATTAATAATTTAGATATAATACAATCGTTATAAGGAAAATCCAGCGGGAAAATAAGTAACAAAAGCAATATTAAAATTGGGCTTACCGGACTATGGCGGAACCGTTCCAAATGTATATGCAAGACGTAACAGTATACTTGTGATCCAACAACAGCAGTAACAATCTCCAACAACTATATTACGCGAATCTTCTCACAGTTACAAATTTTCCTACCATTCTCCTCGTAGTCAATTCTCAATTCTACTAGTTCACATACATTTTTTGACTTTGGCTTCGAATTAAACACACGTAAATTTAGCAAAGCTCCGGGCAAAAGGCTCACATGTTATTAGTATCAGCACGACGTATGAATTTAAGTGTCAGGTTTGAATCGAAAGACTGCGGGTTTAAAACTCAGAACATTTTACATAAAATTTATACGTGTAAATTCAACAGGTAGTGACTTTTTGTAAAAAAATGATGGAAAATACATAAAAATTTTGAACGGTACCAATTTTTTTTGGACACACTGTATATCTTCATTATTTGAAATTATTACATTTACAGATTTTAATTCTTGAAAAAGTCAAAAACGTTCAAAATTTGAAATGTTTATTTTTATTAAAGTTGCTTGCAGTTTTAAGTATTAGCAAAGATTAATTTAGAAATAAGATTTAGTTGTTCAGAATAACCCATCTCTATGCTGCATACACCTTGGTCAATGAGAACATTATGTTATAAACCCAATCAAATTTGTAATACGTCCTTGAAAAGTTTAGTGAAAAATTGTTTTCTCAGCTGTAAGAAAAATATCTGCCAAGGTAAAGTTATCAATTACT
>OY776293.1:37004377-37166915 GCA_963675345.1 Trididemnum clinides
CAAGATTGGTGGAAATTGCTATTGAGCCACAATGTTCAAGTAGTCAAGGTTTCGAACAAATTATTTTAATGCTACTACTCAGATGAGTGTATTGAATGAACCAGTTTCAATGTCAAAACCAACCAATCATGTATAATATCGTTGGAAAACGTTTCAGTTTGGTGTTGCAATTCATTTGTGTCAAACGATCAACCTAATCAATAAACATCACAAATTGACTTATCAATACTAAAAGTGTGTACTTGACCCTAACCCTAACCCTAACTCTTACCCTAACCTTAACCCTAATCCTAACCTTAACCCTAACCCTAACCCTGAGCTCAACCCTAACCCTAACTTTAGCCCAAATCCCTAACCCTAACCCTAACCCTAACCCCAACCCTAACCCTAACCCTAACCTTAACCCTAACCCTAACCCTAACCTTAAACCTACCCCTAATCCTAACCCTAACCCTAACCCTAACCCTAAATCTAACCCTAACCCTAAATCTAACCCTAACCCTAACCCTAACCTTAATCCTAACTTTAACCTTAACCCTTAACCTAACCCCAAGGCCAACTTCAAACCTAACCGCAACCTTAACCCCGACCCCAACCCCAACTTCAACATCAACTTCAACCCCAACCCCAACCCCAACTCTAACCCTAACCCTAATCCTAACCTTAACCCTCGCTTTGACCTTAACCCTAACCCTAACCCTAACCCTAACTGTAATCCTAACCCTAACCTTAACCCTAACCCTAACCTTAACCCTAACCCTAATTCTAACTCTAACCCTAACCCTAACCCTAACCCTAACCCTAGCCCTAACCTTAACCCTAACCTTAACCCTAACCCTAACCCTAACCCTAACCCTAACCCTAACTTTAACTTTAACCTTAACCCTAATTTTAACCCTAACCCTAACTTTAACCCTAATGCTAACGCTAACCCTAACTTTAACTCCAACCCGAACTTTAACTTTAACCCTAACCCTAACCCTAACTTTAACACTAACCCCAACCTTAACCCTAACCCTAACTCGAACCCTAAATCGAACCCTAACCCTAATTCCAACACTAATCTCAACTTTGACTTAAACTATTCTAATGGTAATACTCAATGCTGATTTTGCGAATGAGTGTATTGAATAAACCAATTTCAATGTCAAAACCAACCAAGAATCTATAATATTATTCCCAAACGCTTCAGTATAGTGTTGCACTTCGTTTGTTTCAAACGATCAACCTAATCAATACATTACAAATTCCGTTATCAGATGTAACATGTCTTAATCAGCGTTTGAATCAAAGCGTTTCGACCAAACTTCTGTGAATGCATAACCCCAAAAATGATCTTGCGCATGAATGCATTGAATAAACCAGTTTTAATGTCAATGTTCAATCATAATTACATGTTTGAAACGCTGAACTAGATCACTCAACATAACAAACTCAATGATGAGACTTGAAACTCTATATCAGTGTAAATGTGTGACGATTACTATCAAACCTACAACTAGATAAAACACCAATCGACATCATTGTTCAATCATAAAATGATTAAAGTCTTGACCAGAGTATTTTAGAAGCACAACTCAATGATTGCTTTGCAAAATAATGTAAGAAAACTTGAAATCTCAAAACTAACCAAACCAATACAAAAGTGATGCTAAACACTTCATTATGTTGTTGGACTGCAATTATATGTTTGAAACATTCTATCAAAACACTAAACATAACAAACTCAATGATGAGACCTGCAACTGTGCAGTGCTGTAAATGTGTGAATTTTACTATCAATTTTTACAAATATGCACAATAACAATCGAAATTCATTTAAATCACTATTTAACCATATTGTCAGATATCAAGGTTTTGACCTGACAATTGTACATGTAGAACACAATGATGATTTATCAAATGAGTGTATTATGTAAACCAATTCCAATGTGAAATGTTACAATCTATTTAAATGTCAGTAGTTGGACTATTGTATGTTTCAAATGTTCAACCAGATCACTAATCGTGACAATCCCAATGAGAAATATCAAAACTGTGTGTTACTGAAATTGAGCGATTTTCACTATTTATACTACAACTATGCCCAGTAACAATCCAAATCACTTCAAATCACGATTTGACCATAATATCAAAAACCAAGGTCTTGACTCGACATTTGTACAACTATAGCACAATGATGATATTGCAAATGAATCTATTTTGTGAATTTGAGCAATCACATGTAACCCTAACCCTAACCTTAACCCCAACTATAATTTTAACCCTAACCCTAACTTTAATCTTACCCCTAACCCTAACCTCAATTTTAACCCTAACCCTAATCGTAACCCTAACCCTAACCATAATCCTAACCCTAACCCTAACCATAACCCCAACCCTAACCCTAGCCCCACCCCAAACCCTAACCCTAACCCTAACCCTAACCCTAATCCCAACCCTAACCCTAATTCCAACCCCAACCCTAACCTTAACCCTAACCCTAACCCTAACCTAACCCTAATCGTAACCCTAACCCTAACCCTAACCCTAACCTTAAATCTAACCCTAACCCTAACTCTAACCTCTAGGCTAACCCCAAACTCAACCCCAACCTTAACCCCGACCCCAACCCCAACTTCAATTTCAACTTCAACTTCAATCTCAACCACAACTCTAACTCTAACCCTAACCCTAATCCTAACTCTAACTTTAACCTTAACCCTAACCGTAACCCTAACCGTAACCCTAACCGTAACCCTAACCGTAACCCTAACCGTAACCCTAACCGTAACCCTAACCGTAACCCTAACCCTAACCTTAACCGTAACCCTAACCGTAACCTTAACCCTAACTGTAATCCTAACCCTAACCCCAAGTTTAACCCTAACCCTAACTTTAATCCTAACCTTAAACCTAACCCTAACCCTAACCCTAACCCTAACCATAACCCTAGCCCTAACCCTCACCCTAACCTTAACCCTAACTCTAACCCTAACCCTAACCCTAACCCTAATTTACCCCTAACCCTAACCCTAACCCTTACTTTAACCCTAACCTTAACCTTAATTCCAACCCTAATTCTAATCCTAACCCTAACTTTAACTCCGACCCGAACTTTAACTCTAACCCTAACCTTAACCCTAATCTTAACTTTAACCCTAATCCTAACCCTAACTTTCACCATAACTTTAACCCTAACCCGAACCCTAAATTGAACCCTAACCCTGATTCTAACCCTGATCTTAACTTTGACTTAAACTATTCTAATGGTAATACTCAATGCTGATTTTGCGAATGAGTGTATTGAATAAACCAATTTCAATGTCAAAACCAACCAAGAATCTATAATATTATTCCCAAACGCTTCAGTATAGTGTTGCACTTCGTTTGTCTCAAACGATCAACCTAATCAATACATTACAAATTCCGTTATCAGATGTAACATGTCTTAATCAGCGTTTGAATCAAAGCGTTTCGACCAAACTTTTGTGAATGCATAACCCCAAAAATGATCTTGCGCATGAATGCATTGAATAAACCAGTTTTAATGTCAATGTTCAATCATAATTACATGTTTGAAACGCTCAACTAGATCACTAAACATAACAAACTCAATGATGAGACTTGAAACTCTATATCAGTGTAAATGTGTGACGTTTACTATCAAACCTACAACTAGATAAAACACCAATCGACATCATTGTTCAATCATAAAATGATTAAAGTCTTGACCAGAGTATTTTAGAAGCACAACTCAATGATTGCTTTGCAAAATAATGTAAGAAAACTTGAAATCTCAAAACTAACCAAACCAATACAAAAGCGATGCTAAACACTTCATTATGTTGTTGGATTGCAATTATATGTTTGAAACATTCTACCGAAACACTAAACATAACAAACTCAATGATGAGACCTGCAACTGTGCAGTGCTGTAAATGTGTGAATTTTACTATCAATTTTTACAAATATGCACAATAACAATCGAAAATCATTTAAATCACTATTTAACCATATTGTCAGATATCAAGGTTTTGACCTGACAATTGTACATGTAGAACACAATGATGATTTATCAAATGAGTGTATTATGTAAACCAATTCCAATGTGAAATGTTACAATCTATTTAAATGTCAGTAGTTGGATTATTGTATGTTTCAAATGTTCAACCAGATCACTAATCGTAACAATCCCAATGAGAAAAATCAAAACTGTGTGTTACTGAAATTGAACGATTTTCACTATTTATACTACAACTATGCCCAGTAACAATCCAAATCACTTCAAATCACGATTTGACCATAATATCAATAATTAAGGTCTTGACTCGACATTTGTACAACTATAACACAATGATGATATCGCAAATGAGTATACTTTGCGAATTGGAGCAAATAGACTTATGTGAATGTTAAAACTTAAATAAAATTGTGTGTTACTGCATTTATGTGTATTTCATCATCAATGATCAATTGTAATTGTATGTGTCATGTGCTCAACCACATCGCTAAATGCAACAAACTCATTGATGAAACCTCAACTTGGGTATTACTATATTTGTGTGGTATTTCTTATCAAACCTTCAAATATGCACAAAAGTAATCGAAATCACTGCAAATCACTATCGAACCACAATATCAATGTGATCAAGGTTTTGAACAAACTATTCTAATGGTAATACTCAATGCTGATTTTGCGAATGAGTGTATTGAATGAACCAGGTTCAATGTCAAAACCAGTCAAGAATCTATAATATTGTTCCCAAATGCTTCAGTATAGTGTTGCACTTGGTTTGTCTCAAACGATCAACCTAATCAATACATTACAAATTCTGTTAACAAATGTAACATGTTTTAATCAACGTCTGAACCAAAGCGTTTTCGACCAAACTTTTGTGAATGCATAACCCGAGATTGATTTTGCGCATGAATGCATTGAATAAACCAGTTTTAAAAGAAAACATAAAAGGCAATGGCAAGAAAAAGGAACACGATACAAGGATCTGAAACGTTGTTACATGCAAACATTGCCGTGGCTATGGTGGGGCCAGGGGGCCGTGCTTCCTGTTTTGGGTCACTCCATGTTCTTTGTTTTGTTCGGAGCACCGCGCAACGACAAGACAACAAACAATAGGAAGGTTGGATGCCCATGATCAAACGTAATCAAAATGCGCTTTCGAAAAAAGTGGCTTACCACTGTCAGAGTTTTTGCATGGAATTGAATGGGAGTGATAGCGTTTTTTGCAAATCAAATAGATAAACGTGACAGTGGTTAAATGAACGTCATATATGCTGTTTTACTGATGTTAAGGAATGAATCTGAAGTCAAAGTAAGGTAAGAGGTGCTAAGGTTTGCTTGTCATCACTAATAGTTGGGTTGATTTTATGGGCTAAACATGCAGGCTTATTTATAACCAGCTTCTGTGAAGGTTTCATATTCGATTAATTAACGTGTTTGGGAACGCTGAGTTTAGGTTAATTGTAATATGCAGCTTATGCAGTATATTTAGATGCATAAGCATACTGAAAAGTTGTAAACTTAAATTACACTGTAACCTAAACGTCAGGGCAGACTTCTGTACCGTTTGTTGTATGTTCGATTAAATATTGATGGACAAAATCAGTAATTTTTTGAAATGTTTTGTCAATAGTACTTGCAGACCAGTCATATTGATGTATCGGATGTAATTTTGTGACCTTAACTACTCCTTAAACAATTTTTGGGGCTATTGCCTAGGCTGCTAGACCAAGGGTAATTTAAAAACCTACGGTATCAATTCATTTATTTTATGCGTATGAGCTCATGCTCTGTGTGAATGCCTTTCGTCAGACTGGGCTACCACGCCAGGTAGACTGCTTGGCCCGACCACCTGTTTGCCACATAAAGATTGAGGCATCCCGTTAAGTGCCTTTCCCGAGGACCCAAGCAAGCTTGCTGGCAAGTTTAAGATACCGGTAGTAATGATCAGCTAATGGTTGTTTTTGGCAATGCACCGACGAGTATCTAATTGGTATAGAGTTATTTTTAACTGAGGAGTAAATACTATTGAGATGGAACTTTTCTTGAGGGCAACTTTTTAAAATTGGCACACAGTACTAAGTTTAGGCTAGCCAATTGAAAGGCCTAATCTCAACCAAATTGCTTTTGGTCAAATTTATTTGTTTCCGAGGATCCAACTAGCAATAATTCATTCCAATTCTTAAATAATTTCTCATTAATTTTCAAAATAACTTTAAAAGTTGGTGTTTGCTCTAAACCTTTACAGCATAAATTACAACGTTTGGTCAGCCACTTTTGTTGGCGCGAAAGGTGTGACGTCATATGCAACCTTCCTACATTATTAAGAAACTAAGATTTCTGATGCAAAATAACGTTCAATTCAACATACATGTAATTCTCGTTTGACGCTGTCGATTCTTTGCACAGTTGTCGTGCAATCAACTGCCGTAACACACTCATTGTGACGCAATAAACCAACTTATGAACAATTACAGCAGATGCTTTCATTTTGCTTAATCATTGAGGGTGTAAACGCGCAAAAGTTCCGTAAGCTTGAAAGGTCTCAGCTCCTCTGCTAGCTGCAACATCTGCTGCAAATAGGCCTATGAGCAAGCGAAAATCTGCTGATGCTAATGATTTGGGAGTTGACGACCCGAAGTAAATTAGGCTGTGTGCTTTTCCCATAAGCATGTTTGGGGCAAAGAAAAAATGCTTCACTGCAACATGGTATCAGAGGTGGGATTAGTTGCGTAGCGCAACGGCAGGCATCAGACCGTAATCCAAGTTAGAATAAGTGCACTCCGTGAGGCGACTAGTCACTTCTAAGGAAATTACCTCATAAGTCAACACAGAAGCAATTGAAAGAAATCGCTACTATTTCTTTACCTTAATTGACATACGGTAATAGCTTTTTTGGCTGCTCATCAATTGGCATTCATAGGAAAAATTAACGCATTTGAAAGCGAAAGCAAAAGGGGAAATGGACTCTTTTTAAGTTTCTTTAATTACACTGTTGGAAAAGACCAGCGTTTTAGTGCAATCATTAAAACTATTTTACGAAATGCAACGTACACCAGTCTTGATATGCAAAACAAACTTCTTGCTGCTATAAGCTCAGTAGTAACCGAGGGTATTGAGCAAGACATTGGAAATTCTTGGTATACAATCAAAGTTGATAACACCACGGATCCAGCTGATGTAGAAAACGTTTCCATAATTATTCGTTGGTTTAACGAGCATTTTTTCAAAATAGCAAAACCGCTTTGGGTTTTATCAATCACCGATTTGGGTGATGCGAAGTTAATTACTGACGTGATTTTGGCGGAACTTACTAACGCAGGACTGACTTTATCAAAGATACTTAGTCAAGTCTATGATGGCGCATCTGTAATGGAAATACAGTGTGGAGGAGTTCAACGTCTATTGCAGGAATGAGAAAACAGAAAGATTCCTTATGTGCATTGCCTGAACCATCAATGGCATCTTGTAGTGGCGCACGCAATGTCGGTTGAACAAGGGATCAATAATTTTTTGCACGTTTGTGGTAGTCTTTACAATTTTTTTCAAAAACCCATAGCTGCATTTTACTATAATGGTGAAAAGTTGAAACGGCAGCTTAAGAAGAGGTGTACTGGTTATCTGTCTACAGAAACAGCTGTTCTCGATTCTTTTCTTCATGTAACATAGCTTCTCCGAGAAATGAGTACTTCAAGAGCATATAAAGCAGAAACACGTGTAGAGGTATTAAGACTGCTTCGAGAGGTGCAGAAACAAAGTTTCTTGTTCATTGCAAAGATGCTTTACAAGGTATGTATTGCTATATAATCTCTTTTGTTGTCTCAATTTCAAATAGTTTTTGATGATGGCAATTAAATTTATAAACTTGTGATGTGTTTGTCAGTCTTGTTGTTGTGCTGCTGAGCCACCATAACGGCGTGTAGACTACTTGGCTCCCAGATAAAAATAGAAAAAATTAAATGGCTTGTTATAATACCGCAACCTGTTATAACCAGCGTAATGGCTTATAATATTAAATAAATATAATATTTTGGGGCTATGATTGGTCGAGACTATCTGCTTCACAAACCTAAATTTATTTCCCCTGACAAGACTTGAAAATTGGTATTTAAGTTTCCCTGTTTGACGCTCATCACGACAAAGGTAGTGTGGGAAACAAGCCCGCAATTTTGATAGGTATTGTTTGGCAAAGGCATTTAACGTTATATTTGATGCCTCCATATTTACATTAGCAGACAGATGGTGATGCCCAGCAGTCTACCTATTGTGGTGCTTAGTCAAACAAAAGACTAGCAAACAATAAGCAAACAAATTCATATAAATGTGCCAAAAACAAAGCATCTAGCTCAATCAAAGAGACTAACACAACTTTTTTGTGCTTAAATTTAATTGGCATTTCACCTTTCTTTACCAAATATTGTATAATGCAATATTTTACATGCAAATATTGTAATCAAATTACGGTTTGCGTAATGCGAAAAATTATTATTTGCAAGAATATATCTATAAAGTTATGTATCATGCAAATTCTTATCATGTCCAGGAAGCGAGGATTGTTACAAAAAGTTTTTAAATTGCACCACACATGGCTTTGTCTTTTGGCTGATCATAGCCACAGATTGGGAACTCCAAGTGTTTGGTAATTTTCTGTAATTTTACTGTTCTGCAATCACAGGTGATGCCTCTGGTTCAAAAACAGCCTCAGGTCACAGTTTGCTATGTTGATGTGAAAGGCAGTGAATGAATGTGCATTGGCAACGTGATTACCGGTTGGTGCTGTTTGGAAGCTGATTAATTAAACATTAATTCACTGGTTTATACCTTAACAAGATTTTTGTGTTATTGTGATCTTAAAGAGACCTATCGTGTATGATAATGGCAATACATGCGGTCAAGAACAGCAGAGCTACCAGAACAAACCCTAAAATTACACAATACTTATGCCTAACCACTTACCAAATATTAAATAAAATTACAAGATTCTGGCGATTCGAGAAAGTTTACCCTCCTACCTCTACACCACCACAGCACAAAAGACTAAAGCAAACTCGATACAAAAAAATCTCACACAAAGGTGACAGCGAGACCTAGTGGGTTTACATACATTTAAATTAATAGAATGTGAAAAGGTTCTACACTGAGCGTTCCTGTTTCTTACAACGTGTATTACCTAGTGAGGCCAAGCAATCTTACCAAAATACTGTAAAATAAAACTACTAAGGTTATCTCGTTTTGAAACGTCTAATTGTTATATTGTATTTTATAGGTTCTAACTTTGTTTGCTCCAGCCAACAATATTCTTCAAGCTGAAAATAATGACTTATCCACTGGGATGACACTTGTTGCCGCGTGTGTTGAAACCGTTCACAATCTTCAAAATATAGAAGTTGCTGATTATCAATTTTCAAGGCGAACTCCTATTAAGAGGGATCTGCCTCCAGCGTCACACTAAGGTATAGTATAAAAATTTGCTTAAATAATGATCACCAACATCATATGGTACCATACAGCAATCTATTACATCGTGTCAATAACCTGCAACCGGTTTCGACCTTATTGAGTCTCATCAGGCGGGTGTAAAAAACACACAATAATAAACATGCTGAAACAAAATTGCCATTGGGTGCAAAAAAATTGCTAAATTAGCAACTAGCAACTTCTATATTTTGTAGAATGATAAGTCTTGACAATGATCTTAACCCCCTATTAGGGCTTACCCATGTGACTTGGTGTCCGTGTCATGTGTGTGTGTGTGTCCTTACAGAGGCGTAGCAGCCGCCCCCCAAACCCCCCAATTGGGGGGGGCCCAGGCCAACTTTGGGGGCCCAAGTTTGTCTGAAATTGCTTTTTGGCTACGTGACTATTTTCAGTTCAGCAGACTTGTTTACAACCGATTTAAACTGTAGAAAGAAATTGGCTTGTGACATCATAAGTGAATGCAACGTCATTTTATCTCGCAGAATCTAGAATATTTCGATTGATTTTCTGGTAGAATCTTGAATATTCGATTGACGTAACAATGCCGTTGTTACGCAACAGTCATAGAATGGTCTGGAATTCTGTTTGGCTATAAATACCGGGACAATATATATATACACTGCAGAGTGCAGATAAAGTATTTTATTGACATTGTATAGAATGAAACGTTCAAAAAGTGGTGCTCAAAAGAGAAAAGAAGCAGCCACTGCTCGAGATGCTGTAGCGAAATTGCCCAAGATGACAGATTTTTTCAAGATTACTGAGCAGAGTAGACCTGGCACTAGTACCGAGAGGGATGAAGAAAACTATAGTGTACAAGAAAAAGAAGACTATGACGATCAGCATCAAAGTGATTGTGAATTTCCAGAAAATGTAAGTTGTGATTTACCTGCCAATACGCAACCTTCAATATCAAAAATAACTGAATCTCAATTTACCCCTATCCCTGATGACCCATGTAAATGGCCTGAAAGTATTTCTGATGCTCAACGATGTGATATAGTAAAGCGTGGACCACATCAACTAATAATGAATTTTCCATATAATAACACAACTCCAAGGCGACGTTTTTCCTCCAACCATTATAAACGTGTGTTACCTAATGGTGAAAGTGTTTCACGGTCGTGGCTAGTTTATTCTGGGGAATCAGATCAAGTTTTTTGCTTTTGTTGTAAGCTATTTGGAAAAACACTAAGCCCCTTTTGTAGTGGTATAAATACATGGGAGGGTTTTTCGAAAAAACTGAAAGACCATGAAAACGGCATTTCCCACCAAGAATGCTGCAGTCAATGGATGTTGCCAGCTGAAGGGATAAGAAATTCATCCACTATCGACAAACGCGAGATGAATATTTTTTTCAATGAAAGACGTTTTTTGGAGAAATGTTTTAGAGAGACTTATCGACATTGCCTTGTTTCTATCGGAAAGGAATCTTGCTTTTAGAGGATCTGAAAAAGTCTTAGGATCTCCTCACAATGGAAATTTTCTGGGTATATTTGAGCTTTTGGCAAGAAGAGATCCGATCCTAAAAGAGCTTCAAGACAGAATCAAGAATAAAAACACTAAAGATCACTATTTGAGTCCTACCATACAAAATGAACTAATTGAATTGCTAGCGACAGAAGTTGAAAAAGAAAATTTACAGCAATTGAAATTGGCAAAATATTTTTCTATAATTTTGGACTGCACTCCAGATATGTCACATCATGAACAAATGTCTGTCATTCTCCGTTATGTACTATGTAATGAAGAAGCTGCTGTTGTTAAAGAAACATTTTTTGGCTACTTGAGAATAAGTGACAGTACTGGGAAAGGCTTGTTGGACGCTTTCTTAGAAAAAGCGACCGAACTGCAACTCGAATTGTCTGATTGTCGAGGTCAGTCATATGATAATGGTGCTAACATGAAAGGAAAACATTCTGGGGTCCAAGCAAGAATGCTAAACATCAATCCCAAAGCTGTTTACGTGCCCTGTGCAAACCATACCCTTAACTTAGTTGTTGTTGACAGTGCTAATTCGTCGACGGAAGCATTGACATTTTTTGGAGTACTTACAAGGTTGTATGTGCTGTTTTCTTCCTCTGCTCAGCGTTGGGAAATTTTGAAGAAACATGTGGAGCTGTCCATAAAGTCACAATCTGATACTCGTTGGGAAAGTAGAATTAAATGCATCAAACCTCTTTGATACAATTTAAAAGAGGTGTTGCTGGCACTGAAAGACTTGGAAGCCATTTCCATAGAAAGAAAAGATGGAAGAGCTGCCTCAGAAACAAAATCGTTGATAGCTCATTTATCAAAATGGAGTTTTCTTTTGTCGGTGTTTATTTGGTATGATATCCTATTCCAAGTCAATAAAGCAAGCAAGATTCTTCAATCGTATGGAGTCTCCCTTCATACAATGGAAACGGAAATCCAGGCAACTGAAAAGTTTTTGCAAAACTATCGCACAACGGGTTATGACAGTGCCGCAACATCTGCTGTTGAAATAGCACAGGAATTGGATATTGATCCTTCTTTTCCTCCGTCAAGAAGTGGAAAGAAAAGAAGATTGTTTGATTACCAAGGTGAAGAGGAACAACGAGCTACTCCTGAACTGAAATTTAAAAGCAACTTTTTCTATCCATTAGTAGACCAGGCTATTATGTCAATAAAGGAGCGCTTTAATTTGTTACGTGAGGTTTCTTCCGCCTTTTCGTTTTTGTACACACGAGACAAACTTTTGCTTGTGCAACAAGAAAATGCTCTTCTTACTTGCTGTAAAGAGTTCCAAAAAAAGTTCGGTGACATTGATTCTGATGAAATGAGCGCTGAGCTACAGCGGTTTGTTTTAATTTTACAAAAAAAAAACGCAATCTCAATACGGCTCAAGACTTTCTGAACTATCTTCTAAAGACTCATTTATTTGAATTGTATCCGAATGTGTACATCGCACTTCGAATCTTACTAACTTGCCCCGTGACTGTTGCCAGCGCTGAAAGAAGTTTGAGCAAATTGAAAATGATCAAAACTTTTAATAGAACGTCTATGACAGACAGTAGACTATCTTCATTAGCCATGTTGTCAATCAAAAATGACTGCGTCCGATCTCTTGATTATGACAATGTCATAACAGCATTTGCGAACAAAAAGCTTCGCTCCAGACTATTTAAATGATACTGTGTTTTTATAACTTTTTCATGTTTTTCAGTGTCATTGCTTTCGTTTCGCAGTGTCTGCATAAATGTCCTACTGAACTCTGGCATCGGTGCCGAATTTTTTATGACTTGCACCTTCGGTATCGGCATGCTTTATTCTGACATTAGCCTGTTTACTTATGTACAAATTGTGGTGTATTTTCTTGATGCAGCTTTTCAATTTTACACCTCTAAAGTGATATGACCTGTGCGCAGGGGCTCTTGCGCTTACTTTGGGGGGGGCCCGAAGTTGGAGTGCTACGGGACTGTGTCCTTAAATGAGACTCCCATGATGTAGGTTTTGCTGTATCATATTGTTTTGTATTGCATCTTTGTTTGCACCCAATGGCAAATTTGTTTTTTTCAGCATGTTTATCATTGAGTGTTTTTTACACCCGCCTGATAAGACCCAATAAGGTCGAAACTGGTTGCGGGTATTGACATGATGTAATAGATTGCTGTATGGTACCGTATGATGATGGTGATCATTTTTGAGCAAATTTTTATACTTTACCTCCGTTCACAACCTTCTAACAGAAGAGGAATTTTGTGATATATGGGAAGAGGTCGTTACTCTAATTGATACTCATTCAAAACGAACACGACGTGATAACACATTGCTACAAGACTATGTAGTCGAATAAACAACCGGAAATAATGAAATGAATTAAGACGAAATGCGGAGATTATTTTATAACACATTGAATCAAGCCATCAATGAAATAGACGTGCGTTTTAGCCATCAAAATACAAAACTATATGCTGTTGTTTCTGTTGTTCAACCTGAAAATAACTTTTTGGATGTAAAGACGGTACTACATCTTTTAGATTTGGTAGACCGCACAAGTGGGGAAGCAGAATTTGATGTTGCTAAGACGTACGTTGCATAATTCAAAGGTAAAGAGAAGACAAAGCCGACCCCAAACAAACTCCTTTCTAAACGTTGTAAACCACTCAAAGCGGTGCCGATTGTACAACTTGTACTGAAAGTAGGAGCCACTCTCGGAGCCTTTACCGCAAAGTATGAGAACTCTTTTTCTGTTTTGAAAACTATCGTGCGAAATCGCAAGTAATCAATGTAGCACGCTCGCAAAGTCCATCTTGACAATTCGCGTTTGAAAGTGACTTGACAAAAAACTAAAAACTGATTGGAAAGAAAACTTTTTTCGACAAATCAGTACCTCAAATCGTAGACTACAGTTATTTTAGCTGAACTCGGTTGATTTACTTTATTTAAAACTTTTCGGTATTCTTTGTTTCACAGGATTGGTTCCGCACTTCTGTGTTTTTTCGTTAAAAATTTGTTATTTAGTGTTCGACAATGCTCCTTTTTACTTATTTAATTGTGATTCAGCGGTTACTAACAGTATAAAAATATGTATTTTGATGCGTCATGTACTTGACTGACGTCACTTAGATTAGCAGTATATCAAATTTTATAATACCGGTAGTTCGGTGGTTTAAGTTTCAAGCATCATTTAATGTCCCCATCAAGTACGGAAAAAATCTCAGATTACATTATTTCATAAATTTATCTAATCATCAATACAGGATCAGTCATATCTATTTTAAGATCATGAAGGTTCGCATAGTATACAATTTAAAACATTCTATACTCTATAATGTCTTTTTTTAAACAAAAATACAGAATTTTCAAAATTGCACAAGATTTTCAGCTGTACAAAATTAGTTTTAATATGCAAAATTTAGTCTATCTTAGCGGCCCCTCACTTTCGGCTTGTGCCACATCTTTTCGTTTGCTCTGGCGACGGCACTACATTCAAATAAAATAAAAAGCAAAAGTTAGTGGTGAAATTACACGTGGATTTCATCACTGTTTACATAATAGCGGTGAATAAAGACAAAACACAAACAAAATTGCAAAATAAAAACTAGATTTCCAAAATGTACGGATGATACCCTCGTTCAAAAAAATCAGATACCAAAGCATGTGCTGCATAATGCAAAAGCATATTACTTTGGCTGAAGAGTGCTATCACGTGCTATAGCTTGCCCAAGGATGATTTTCAGAAAGTTGTGATACCATGGGCTAGATGTTATGTAAGTCTACAGACAGGGTATGCTTTCATTTATTCTTACTCGTATCAATTAAGTTTTTTTACGGTATAGTGTTAAAAAGAGTCTGCTACCAGTAAAACAGCAATAAAATCAGATTAGATCTTCATTGATTTGTTACAAGATATATTGATTTCGTTATAACAGCTTCAGTTTCTCTGAAAAATAAAAACACAAAGTATTTATCAACCACATGAGTATACCTGAATTATATTTGGGTTTTGTTACTTTAGTTATAGCATCGATCGCATCCTAAGCAAGCTACCCCGTTACTAAATCTAACGAAATTTGAAGATAAAACTGTAGAACAGTTATAATGTATCTGTTTATGAGAGAAATGCACTCGCCAAACGGAAAATGTCTGCGATATTCAACAATTAAATGTCTAGGCTGACTTTATTAGTTTTTTATTGATGACAGACTCTTTATCAACACTTAATAACAGTGGTTCTTAAAGTATGGATCGCGAAGACTTAAAAAATGGGTCGCGCCAAGGTGATTCAAATCTGTCAAAACGATTTTTTGCAAGATAAGAATTTTCAAAATCTGCAAAATTTTTTTCTTTCCGTTTATCAAGTCTTTCAAAATTATTGCATCATACACATTTAGTTGGCCCCATCTCAATAAAATAAGATTATTGCATCACAAGTAGTCTTCTAAAAGGTTTAGTGGCAGACCAGCTGCTGCAGAACTAGCCGAATTTACTTAGCCTACTAGTAGCTAAGTCTAAGTTATGTTATGTTGATTGGGGAAGTATGTTGGAGCTGAATAATTCAATAAATTTGTCAGTGGAGTACAAGGGTTGGTAGTAAGGTTTGAAAATATGAAAATTGAGCTTTTTATAGTAGTGGAGTAGTTTGAAACAATTTCCTAAAGTAGCACATTAAATTGCAGGGATTATTGTTAAAAATTAGCATTATACTGTAATTAGCGTTTAAAAATGAGTAAGTATTCCTACAAGCAAAAATTTTTGGACTTAGGATTCACTTCTATCAAAGATCATGGTGCTGAAAAGCCGCAATGTATACTGTGTTATAAAGTGCTATCCAACGGATCTCTGAAGAAAAATAAATTGAAAAGACATTTGGAAACGAAGCACCCGCAACATGTGAAAAAGAATCGCATCTTTTTTTCAGCACCGAAAAACGGAACTGACACGAAGCAGAATTTGCTCAGAAACGAATCCAGCATTTTTAGCCTCCAAGCAAGCCATGCTGGCATCGTATGTTGTCTCGCTACGCATAGGTAGAGAAATGAAACCGCATACAATTGGAGAAAGGCTCGTAAAGCCTGCAGCCATTGACATGGCCAGACTCAGGTGCGGCGACAACGTGGCCTCGAAACTGCAGTCTGTCTCGCTATCGAACGCACAGTCAAAAGTCGCATTGCAAACCTTTCATTGAACATAAAAAACCAAGTGGTTGCTCGAATGAAGAAGGCGGGAAAGTGGAGCTATCAACTTGATGAGTCAACCGACACTGGAAAAAACGCGCAGCTAGTTTATGTGAGGTACGTGGGTGAGATGGATCTCGAAAAAGAATTTCTGCTTTGCACACCGCTAACAACAACGGCAACTGGCGCCGACATCTTTAACGTTGTGGACAACTTCCAACAAAAGGAAGGCATTAACTGGAAAAACTGCGTCAGCTTATGCACTGACGGCGCTCCCGCAATGCTTGGTGCTCGACACAGGTTTACTGCACGAGTCAGGCAAATCAATCCTAGTGTCCAAGTCGTCCAGTGTCTTCTGCACCGTGAAAACCTTGCTGCGCAACATTTGTCTCTGGATGTTTCTGCAGTGATGAAGGAGGTTGTAGGTGTAGTCAACTTTATCAAAGCCAGTGCTGTTAATTCACGTCTTTTCGAGCAGTTGTGTGTTGACCACGGGTCTCAATTCCAACATCTCCTATTTTACTCTAATGTTAGATGGCTTTCTCGTGGTAAGCTCTTGCGCCGTCTTATAGATCTACGAACAGAAGTGCAGGTCTTTCTCAATGAAAAAAATCATCGACATGCCATTCGGTTTCAAGATAAAGAGTGGATGCTCAAAGTATGTTACCTAAACGACATCTTCACAACACTGAACGAGCTTAACACATCAATGCAGGGAAGAAATCAAAACACCATCACTCTCTCCGAGAAACTGTCTGCCTTCAAAGAAAAGCTGCAACTGTGGAAGAATAAACTGGAGCATGGACAAACAGCAGCGTTTCTATCCATGAACGAGTATCTGGAGGAATGGAATCAGACTGAGAGTAGCAGATTTGATGTCATCAAACTCATTCTGGTGGAGCATTTGGAAAACCTGATCACGGAGTTCGATCGCTACCTTCCCGACATAAATTTGGAAGCTCACCTGTGGGTCAGAAATCCGTTTCTGGCAAAGGTTGACAACTTATCAGAAGATGTTGCAGGGCTGCAGGAAGAGCTTATCAACTTGTATCATGACCAGTTCCATTGACAACTTTTATCCACGGCGTCACTTGGAGAGTTCTGGACCTCAGTTAAAAAGGAAAAGCCAATAATTGGTAACGAAGCAATGACTTTTCTGCTCCCATTTTCGACCACGTATCTCTGCGAACAAGGATTTTCGGCACTAACAGTTGTTAAAACCAAGGCTCGCAATCGCCTCAGTCCTGGTAACGATTTGCGCGTTGCGCTCAGTAAAATAGAGCCATGCATTGAAGAAATTATGAAAGGGAAATATCAGTTTTATCAATCACACTGAACCAATGATTTGTTCTTCATTAATTGTTGTGTCAAAATACTGTGTACTGTAACTGGTTGTCTGTATCTTATCTGAATAAATAGCAGAGTGCTAACATTAAAAAAACATTTTTTCTACGTTTAAGCTTTAAGGTTTGGGTCGCGAGATAATCATAAAACTCAGATTTGGGTCGCAATCAAAAAAGTTCAAGAACCACTGCTTAGTAATATGAAGTGAAGCCGCTTAGATAGACTGTCAGTCAAGCGTGACGAGAGCGGGCTGGCAATCCCTGTTTAGTAATCCCTGGATGGACTATTTTCTTTGGGTTTGATGACTGTTTTTCTAAGTTCAAATTTGTTAACCGGTGTTGCAATTTAGTGCAGTTGTTGCACCTGGTTAAATCATAATGGCCGTAATATTTTATCAGTGATCGCTGCATGTGTAGGTTTGGAAATTAATCACATTCTGTATGAGTTCATATTTGGTGTTGTTAACATCATTGATAAGACCGTAAATTATGTGAAGGTATTGTAGATTTAGAACGGCGTTATGCGTGACAGCCTTTTTAGTGGAAAGCTGCTGGTAACCTGGTTATCGCATAAGTATCACTGCGCCATCCCGCAGTTGAATTAGTGTTAATATAAAATACTTAATAGAATTATGAGAAAGTCTCTTTTGTGTTACTCTAGCTAGGACAAATATGTTGTACATATATTTAAGTTTTATTTCATTTATTACTGGTGCTCGTTGTGGCTACCACCGGCAGCACGAACAACATTAAGTTGATATGAAAATTTCTTCCAAATGCATTTTGGAATGTCGCAGTGCACCGTATTGACTGCAGCTGTTATGCCATTTTTCATGTTATCGACATTTGCTGGAAGTGGTGGAACATAAATTTTGTCTTTAACATCCCCCTCAAGAAAAAGTCGCCCGCATTGAGGTCCGGGGATCTGGCAGATCAAGCACAGAGAGCGAGTTCTTTAGCATCTATTCTACCAATTCGCTACTGAGGCACATTTTTGTTCATATAAGCTAGAAACCCAAGATACCAATCTGGCGGTGCTCCATCTTGTTGAAGAGTGCAATCATTCGAATCAGCCCGATCTCAATGTGTGTGACTTTTTCTTGTGGGATATGTTATAGACAAAGTTTATGTTTCACCACTTGTAGCAAATATCAATGACATGAAAGATCGCTTAACAGCTGCAATCAACGCAGTGGACCACGATATGCTAAAAGGCGTTTGGGAGGAATTTAAACTGAATGTTGTTCGTGCTGCCAGTAGTGGCCACATTAAGCATTGGTAAAACAAAAAATAGACCTTAAATGTATCTACAACACAGGTGTCCAAATTAAAGTTTTGTATTGTTTTTTATTTTTGACGTGATGATTTGGTGTAGGCTATTCTTTTTGAAACACCCTGTGTACATATGAAAAAAATTTGCCGTTACGTACGTACATTCGCTTCAACCTCTCCGAAACTACTAGGCACACAAACGTCAAACTCGGCATGATGTATTACTTTTCCGACATGAGTGTCATATGGAATTGTGACGTCATGATGTGGTCATAATTAAAAATTTATTTTTAATTTGCATTTCTTATAGAGGAAAACAATTTTTTGCTCAATCAAATGCCAGCCCCCAACTTACCAACTTCCAAAAATGATATCTTTTTGGAGCCTAAGATGACATCACAACTAACGCTTGATCGCACAATTTGCTTTCTGTATTTTTTCAAAAACTGCTGAATGTAGGAACACAACAAAAGGCTATTTCAAAAGATATCAACAAGGTGTTTTCAATTAAAAACATCCCACAACAATTTTAGCTGAATTGACAACGCAAAATAATGTTATTTTTTTAAACATTTTAAGCATGCTATTTTCTGTTTTCTGGAATGCTTCAAACTCGCTTGATGATATCATATCGTGTCTGGAACGATCAAAGTGAAAAACACAAAAAAGCAGCAACAAGGCAACAGCTGCACTTTTATTTACTGTAGTTTCGAAACTATGCAGGTGATATGCTACCTGTGCAAGAAGTATGATACTTTGTAGTATCAACATTGCAGTAGATCAAAAACCCCAAGCTTTTAGTAATGCAATGGCAAAATGTTATACTTTCGTACAGTCGGGTTGCAAGAACGACTGACATTAAACTCTAACACATATTAAATCAAATATAGCAAAGTTGAAGAAATTGGCAATTTTTCACATTAAATCTTTCAGGAATCACGTCAGTTATCCACATCTTTACCACAAAACCCAGGTCCATGGATTATACCAAGCTTTTTTTATTCAGCTTACCACTTTTTGATGGGAGTAAAAAGTTACAGTTCAGTTGCTCACGTACACTTCTTTTAGTACACAAACAAATAGTAAGTTGCAAGTCACATATTGTCGGAAATGACTTGATATAACATTTAATTTGTTAAACAAAGTTTGAAAATCACTTGAGAAATGAGGTCACAAAGCAGTCTTTAAGTATACTAACTTTTTTAAAAATGTTGCAATTATTAGAAACTCATCATATGCTGATTTCTGTTAGCAAAAGACTGTACTGGTCGTGTCAGACGGCATTGTGACATCATAGACCGACATTAAAGCGTGAAGAATTTTTTTTTCCGTTATTAAAAGTTAAAGCTGAACAATTTCCTGTATGATCATCTTATTCTCTTAATCAAAACTGATAGCGCTCACAAATAAAAAATCTTGCCACAAATATTATTATTTTTGAACTATATAAGTGGAGGGGAGGGATTAAAGCACAGTCTAAAATGATGGTGACTATTAAATGTTGGTCGGCTTCGCCAGCAGGACCCCTATTAGTAACGTCGGGATTGAGAATCTTGGTTTAGCCGGCCTCACTCATCGAGTACTTGTGTGAATAGTTACCAAAAGTTCATGTGTTTTCTGCACATTAAATTTTCACAACTTGGTGCGCTCCTTTTCTTTATAGAATTTCTGATTTCAAGGTCCTTGCTGCGCCTTAGGTCTATGCGCTCTTTCCATTGCTTTTATGAACCCAACGGGGTCTTAGGTTTCCCTTAGTTTAAAAGTAGGAAACACATTTCTGATATAAAGCTCTTCTAAAGCGAAATAGTAAAAACATTTTTCATATGGTACAATTTCACACAGTGATGTTGTTTTCTTTTGATTTCCCCTGAAACTTTTTCCAGTCCCTGCTGGTTACGCATTGTGTAGCATTTTTTCTCCCTGCTTGCGGTGCCGTGGGAATTTAAAAGAGTTCTTGCTTTTCCCTAAATATGTAGGTTTGATCCCGGTAGCTCTACAACGACATTATAAAGCAAAATACCAATGATATCTTCCAAGTGGTGGGATTTCACACAGTGACGTTGTTTTCTTTTGATTTTCCCTCAAACTTTGTGGAGTCCCTGCTGGCTACCCACAATGCTGCATATTCGTTTTTCCTTGCTTAGGCGTGCTCAGAGGAGTTAAAATGGTTCTTGCTTTAGGTTTGATCCCAGTAGCTCCATAAAGGTACTATCAATTAAAATAAAAAAGTGTTTCTCCTAAGTATGGAGCTATTTTACCCCGGCAGGACACGCCATCATCTGTGGCGATGTAAAACATATCAATTAATGCAGCTGCGCCGGCTTCACTGTACGAACATTTGTGAGAGCAGTAACAAAATGTTTTTAGAAAATATAGTCCATTACTCCTGTTCACGTAATGGTAATCATGTTGGTCTAATAATTGACTGCTAATACTTACAAAGAAAGAATGATGTCACTAATTATTATCATTTATACTTTTTAAGTGTAAGATCGGAAAGGTGAAACCCAGTAAAAAATAATAGCGTCGCCCAAATGGTGGTCGTTTTTGGCAATCAAAGAAATGAGCTGTTTATATTGGTAGGCCTATTGACGACTTGATGGGCCCTCCTTTACACATATATTTGTGATATTATTTCTTTGATTACGCTATTTGCTTTATCAGCCATAGCGTGATAAGGGGCCATGCCTTTTCCAAAAGTTGTATGAGATATTCCAGTAGGCGCCTATCAAGCTATTTTCAAACAAAAACTTCCCTCTTAACCTAGTTTTACAAATTGATGCTATTATTGCTTAATTTTGATCTTTTCTTAAATTTGGTAATTACATTCACATTTGTTAATATGATCTTAATCTAGACCTTCCCACTTTTAAACAAAAATTAGTGTTTCATACCGATACAAAGAGCCTATCAAATGCAAATATCAGTAATCGGCTTTACTGTTTATGTTTGCTATCAAAATGAGAGTGGATAATTTTGCTGCCTGTTACTGTTTTCATTTTGTAGTGGCAAGCATTGTGATGTCATTTAAGATTATAATATGACAGTGCTTTTCGAAAGAATTTAAGACAAAAGAAAAAAACATGATTAAAAATGATTAGATCAATAATGGCTTGTTGCACCTTGATACAGCGCAAGATATTACAGAATTACTTTTGGCAAAAATTAACGTTTTCTGAAAGGCAATTGATTAAAAATAACAGTATTGGGCGAGTGCGCATATCCACTACATGTGTCCCAATTTTATCACGTGCTGGTAACATTTTGTTTCTCCTGTTTTCATCATGAGTGTTCTTAAACTAAACGGCTTTTATCCGTTGAATATACCAAGTGCTTGAAAGTATATCAAAGTTGTGGAAGGACACCAAGAAAATTGATATGTATTTTTGAGATTAAGCTAATAAAAATTAGGCCCACTAATTACGACTTGCAAGTTACATTCACTATTTATAATCACAAATGTATAAGCAGTTTTTTATGTGCTCCTCCTGCAAGCAGCGGGGAATGCGTGAAAAATTGGAAAACGTTTTTTGTGCTACTTTATTTAGATACCTTTAATAAAAAATGTTTTCAAGATTGCAAATCATTCTATTTGAATAAGGTTGAAATGTGTGTGTAAAGATTTTGTAATAGTGGTTAACGATTGTTTTTAAATAATATCTCCAACATTTTTGATACTTGACCATTGACAATGACCTCGTCACAGTTGGAAGAAGTAATGAAGTATCAAAACGCCAAGATGAGTACAATAAGCAATATTTGTCTAGTTCATGTAATACTAGGCCTACAGATAGTTCTATTCCTGCTTCTTTTTCAGATGCCACCAGTGCCCCAGGTTTGCTGTAGGATGATTTAAATAACATGATTGCAACTCTGAAAATATCTGTTGACCTACTGGCTGATCAGGTGTATCAGAATGAAAGACACCTAGAAGATTTGGAGCAATATAGCAGGAGTAACTGCTTCATCCTACATGGGTGCATTAATCTTTCAAAAAAAAGGCAATTAATTTGGACTTTGAAAATTTTGTCATAAAACTCCAAACTTCAGAATTATATTGTCACAGTCAATTGCAAATGCAGACACTGACATCAGCCATGTTCTACCTTCTCGAAAAGCCAAAAACCCAATTATAATCAAATTTGTGCATCGTATAATTAGGAATTTAGCATTTGTCAACAAATCCCAGCTCAAAGCTGAAAGAACCTCGGACCCAAAACTTACATCACTTGCAAAACGGCGATTTTAACTGCTTGCTAAATCACAAGAAGCATTTGGATTTTATAACGTCTGGACACTCAAGGGGAATATCTATTGTTACTTCGAAGGCAAGAGGCACTATACTGATGATTTTGGAGATATCTCAAAGACTACATTTCCACATTTAATCCCAAAACTTACTTTTTTATTATCTCATACTATGTCGTTAACCATACCTCATGACTCTACATGTAAAAGCTTTTTTTTGAAGCTTTAAGTGATTTTTTCTTTTATTTTCTTTTGAACTTTGTACTCACTGTATTTTTAGAATGTCGTAAAATGTATTATTTAATGAAAACAGTCAAAAATCTAGTTTTGGGAACACAAACAACAACTTTACATTACCGGTACTTACAAACTTTAATAAGAAAACTTTAACCCTTTCGGCTGATAGCCTTAATTTGATGTTTGGTGACAGTGATCAGAGCTGTAAAAACAGCAGTGCAGACTTAGACTTTGAGGCTTTAATTAGTACCAGTCAATACATAGACTTTCCTAAATTGAATGACTTTGTAACTGATGAGATACCTAAAGGTATATTACTGGCCTTGAAACTAAACATAAGATCATTAGTAAATAATGTTAATTTTAGCAAGTTAGAGGCACCATTATCATTAATGACATTCAATCAAACATTGTATCTGTTTCAGAAACTTCGATAAATCCTGTAAGCTCAGGCCCTTTCTTAAATCTACCAGGTTCCAAGTTGGTTCACAACTCTAGGCTTCATTCCAAAGGGGGAGAAGTAGCATTCTATGTCAAAGACACAGTTAAGTTTCATGTTTTGACTGAATTCACCATTATGCATGAAAAACTATTTTAATCTATTTTTATTAAATTAAAATTGAAAAATAAAAGTAATTATTGATGGAACAATCTATAAATCAGTTGCATTGACGTTATAAATTGCCTGCATCAATTGTTGTGAAAATATTTGAAAAGTCTTGAAGGACCGCAATTTACTTTTTACAATGTGAAGTGATACGAAGCAAAGCAATAATTTTAAAAAATTAGAAAGATATGGTCGTTGGAAAAGTTTTTTTTATCAGAGGCAGGTTTCATCAAGAAAATTTACCAAATTTTGATTTAATTCTGTAAAAAAGTAGCATTTCTTTTGGCTAAACGTGTGCCATACCAACAAAAGAATAGCCTAACTTCCATTATTGCATAAAGGGCTTATAACTGTAAACTTAATGGTTTATCTTTTACTCTTTAATAGGAATAGAAAATAATAATGGTCTTTATTTGGGCCGTTGTTGGATGTGCTATTAATAGTAAAGCTGGCAAAGAAACAATTTGGTTTTTTGATGTCTAAAATCATACACAAAACTGTAAGGGAAAGCAGTTTGAACATTGTCTTGCAGCTGTTCAAAAGTTTAGTCCAATATCTTTCAACCATTAAAAGAAATGTAAAAAAATAGTTGCATACCGATATATCTTCAAGTTTGCAGTGATCATTCTTTTGAAGACGCATAAGGTGTAACTGGTATAGTTTGCTGCTGTACACTACAATACCAGTAAGCCTGTGGGCTGCCTCAATGGCTAAAATATCTTTTAACCAGTAGACTATCAGCTATTTGCCATCTGCTCATGTTGTCCTCATATGTTTTTAACTTGTTGTGTGGGTCAAATTCAAAATTCTGATTAATTGTTTTGACCATTCTTTCTTTCCAAATTTAATATTCTAAATATAAGCTTTGATTAGCAGTAAATTTGTTGCAAACCATCAAACTACAGTTAGAAGACAATTAAGAATCGAGCGTTGCTGCCTTTCCAATCTGGGTAATAAGAAAGGCTATGTCTGAAGTCTACATCTGTCAGCAGAATAAATAAAGCTCCATTGACTTAACTTGTGGCAATGCCCCAACAAACTCAAGTTATAATTTCAGCGCATCAAAGTGATTATGACATGCTGTAGAGAAACCAATGCTGCTTTCAAACTTATCACTCAACTGTGCTTACAAATCAAACTTTGTTCACTACTCATTACATGGTTAAAAATATTATTCTAGTTAGTTGCACTTGACTTTTTGTTTCAGATTATGTGATTGAATTATTTGTGCTGTTGGTGTTAAGAAATTACAACACTTTTTTGACCTGCTGCACAAAATGTCTGCTTTTGGATCATGTGCTTAGTATAACAACAACAAGCAGTAGAAGATAGTTGAGTACTGGTTCCACTATCTGAAAGCAACTAAATTGAAATATGCAATCTATTCTTCAAACTGTATAATATTTTATTTATATGAATGCAATGCCTAAAGACAGGTTCTTAAAATGCAAGACAAATGTACACTCTCGATTATGGCATTTATTGCTTTTTAACATCATATGAAAGTTGCTAATTGCTAGGTAGCAATTTTCAGCATTTTTATTACTGCGTGTTTTTTACACTCACATAATGAGACCCAATAAGATCGAAACAGGCTGCGAGTTATTGACATGATGTAATAGATTGCCGTGTGGTATCATAAGATGTTGGTGATTATTTTTGAGTAAAATTTTTTATTTTACCTTAATGTTTTTTAACAACAAGTATCAACTGGTCCCCACAAATACAGCCAATACCCTGTATTTTGTACTTTTTTACAAACATTTTTACAACACGGCTAATTTTCTGTCATTGTGTGTTACTTAAGTGTATTTTTTGCGGTTATATTTGCAATCTGAAAGATATATTTACATATATTGGTAGTTAGATTGTGGAGACTAAATCTATTTTTAATAGTGCCTAATAAATCACTAGCTCTTAACTTTTGCTTGACATTATCCATTTTAGTTGCAACTAAATCTCCGTTTCTGAGGAAAGCTGTGTAGAATGAAATTCATTAATCTTTCCTCTTGTTTGTTTTATGCAGTTTCAGTAAAAAATTGTGGAATGCAACAATGTTTGGATCTAAAACCAATTGGAAGAGATTCTATGGATTGGTAAGTATTGTGAAAGAATTAAATGACATGTTTGTACCCTACAAGGGCTACTGCACTGTGTAAGTTTGATGCTATAAACCATTGTTGCTACCTTGTAGCATGTTGTTTTTTTGATTGAATGTAAAATCCGACTAGGCCTTCGCTGCTTTGAAGTGCAGTACCAAAACTACGATGTCACAAAGATATGGTTGCTGTGTTATATGCAATGGTCTCAAAAAGGCTATTTATGTTTAAACAAGGACTGCGTTGTACCAGTTATTTTTGTTGTTTTGCTTGTTTATGACGTTTATGCAGCAGTTACGCTGATGCAGCAGTCATTTTTGTATCCATGTAACCGATTAACTATGAACTTTTTATATGACATGCTGAACCACTGAGTAGTTAAATTTTGATAACTGCAGATTTTAAAAAGCGTTATCGTTTTTGCAGTGTAAAAATTGATGAAAAGCAAAGCTGATAGATATAACTTTACAGGGTCTACTAGTACTGGTGCTGTCGTGATTCCATGACTTTCAAAAATAAATGCATTTAATCATTCACTCTATCTGATCTCAGACAATTAATCATACAGCTGTAGCAAAGTAGATAGGTTTGCCCAAGACCACAGTAAAAAAAGAACTGCTTTGTTTTTTGTTTTTATGGACTAATTTTCTTTATTTATTGTCGAAATTGTGCACAAAAAATCTAAATCTTGACCACCACAATTGGATATATCTTATTCTTTTTTCTGCTGCTATGCTCAAAGATGCAAATATTGTCAAATTAAATAGAATAGTTCTATAATCGTATTGTTTATTAAAAACTTGTGTTATTGAATGGTGTATGGGTTTGTTTTTCTTTTAAGCATATTATGGCTTTGGCTTGATCGTACTCAACCAGTATTTTAGCTAATTGAAATTCAGCTATGTTGAGCGTAAATTCTCGCTTCGCAATGACCGATAACTTAATCTTGGAAGAGCTTACATGTGATCAAATTTTTTGTTTTGTGTTGTCTATGTCAATGCTATACGAGGAACTCAATCTTTTCTACCTCCCCTCTTAAATTGTTCTTATCATACTATCATAATTTTAATGCCTCTGAGGTAAATCTACGAATTGAGCCCAGAGCGGTTTTAATGCATTGAGCGAAGATGTACCGAAGCTCACAATGATAGGATTTATGTTGGTTTAAACATAGGCCCTCTACTCTCAAAAATCTTGGTTGCAATGTCATCTCTGAATTTAAAAACTAGTAAACTTACTGATCTAATGACCTCGTGTTAATATATTTTAGTTTAATTATGTTAAACGATTTATCCTTTTTATTTTCTTCAATTGCGGTTTGTATTTATTTAGTTGACAATAACTTCATATTTCTTAATACAATGTTTTTGTGAGATTTAGAGCATAGAAAATGCAGAATGAGATCGCTAACTGTTCCAACACCGAGAACATAGTGGAATGCAACAGGTCACATGCAAAAGCTTTGCATTGAATAGCTGGTATAAATCTACAGATAATCTAAGAAGCTAGGTTCTCAGACTCGTTACGGATAAATTTGGTTGGGGAGATCATGCACTTTTCCTACAGCTTTCATCTGAATATACTATCAATGTAAAAGAAAAAAGTGCATGCCCGCCAAAATATTGTCAGCCCTCCCGTTTTCATAAATTTCCAAAATAAGCAAAAAACTCATTTGCGCAAGTTTATTCTCCAAAAATAGGTCTTCAACTTTGATTGTATGAAGCAAAAGAATCGCTCAGAAAAAGATAGCTTTAAAAAAGCTTTCAACTTTGTTTTGAGATATAAATACCTTCAGCACTCCAGAATTATCAAAAATGGGCAACATACGTTGAAAAAAAGACCTTCATGTTTGCTTGGAGCTGAAAATGGCAAAACAGTCAATACAATAGTACAATAACTCGCAAAAAAAGGTTTTCAACTTTGTTGTAAAACAAAAATGCCTTCAACCTCCCCCCCACCCATCCCACAGAATCTTTGAAATATGGGTAAAAAGTGGTCTTCACGCACATTTAGAACTGAATATAGCCAAACAGTCACGCAGAAAAACTTAATCTCCAAAAAAGTCCTCAACCTTGTTTTGAGACTCCCCCTTTTGTACAGAGTAAGTGCTACGCCCATGAAACAAGTCAGTTTTTAGAGGTATTGCAAGGTTGATCCTAATTCGAGAGTTAATTTTTGAGAGAAACGATAAACCAATTTGTTCAACTGCGGGGAGAATCAACGTCTTTTAGTAAAGAACACTAAAAAGTTTAACTGAAAACGGACCTTTGGGTGACATGAAATTAATTCATATTTTCATAGGTGCCGAAATCATTTTTTATAAAGCAGTTAATTTGCAGCTACTGCAACTACTCTGAGTTTTTTACACAATTCCCGTTTGTCGGTATTGCCTGAACCCTTCTCAGCGCAACTGCCTATGTGCGATTGTTGCAAAATTTAAATTAGATAATTGCTAATCTTACTGCCAGTAAAAAAAAAAATTGACCAGTAGTTGGCAATTTATTTCGCTTCTGTTTTCTTAACACAAAAAAACTCAACGATAGGATAAAAACAACGAGCGAAAAAGGAATGCAGGTGACAAAACGAATTGACATTAAACCTACCCAAATTTTTTAAGATTACATTAAAAAGATTGTAGAGAGGGGCATGGTCACCGCACGTGACAAAAACATCAAGCAAAACAATTGAAATAAAAAAGCACAACAAAAAAGAAACTAAAAAAGCAGTCAGCCAAATAAACAAAATTTTACCCTATGTAAAAAACCCAATAGCTAAAAGAAATACATTCCTCTCAGTGCCAAACTGTTGTTACCCTAACGAGGGGGGCTAGCAGGTACTACACCTTGCCCAAGGGTGACCTGGGAGCAACGACAGTTAAAGAGTTAGCTCCATTACACTCTAGGCAGAACCCTGCCGCCGGATGCAGTTATAGTCTTACTGCCCAGGACCATGCAATTTGCAGATAAATAGTAGCACTATAACATTGCATTTGAATTTTTATGACCTGATTTTAATCACGTGATTGTGGATAATTTAAGTAAACCATTGGAAGTGTCGCTGTCTTTTTTACTCAAATAAAAATTAATTATTTATTCTAATGAAGAGACTGAAGTTTCATGGGCCTATATCGCAGGTGAATTTTCCTTATTATTATTCTTCATCTGAAAATATTTCGAGGAGCAGTTATCGCCTGAAGTTGGAGATGGAGTATAAGATAATCATTCGCTCTTTTTAATTGGTAGTTCGAAAGTGATTGGCAGATTCTGAAAAAGAAAGAAAAACAGCAAATACCTATTCTTTTACTTTTCATCCTACTTTGCAAGCTTGTTTTACATTTAGGTATATCTTTAAGCAATCAAAAGAAGTAGGTTTCCAGTCTTAAAGCATAATAAATATTAATCTACTGATTTATAATATATTCTTTAAAGCATTTGATGAACCTGGGAAGTGATTTAATATCTTTATATGCTACAGGTAGTTTATTCCATAACATTGGGTCTCTAAATTTCAGTGTTTGTTGTGTGAGTTTTATTCTGCAATATTGAGGGCACAATTTGGACTTGGATCGTGTACGAAGAGTGGCTTTCTCGCTAAGAAAGTTAGAATCAAAGATGTTTGAAAAAGCAGGAGGAAGAGATTTATTAAAATATTTGTGCATAAATTTGGCAATTTTAAGTTGTTTAGACTGTTGTATTGTTAGCAGACTGTGTTGTTGAAAAACGTTACTGTTTTTTGCTTCTTAGTACCAATCAAATTGATTGCTTTGGTTGAAACTTTTTGCAACTTTTGAATCATAGATACGTTGCCATGGCACCAGAATATTACACAATATTGCACATAGCTATTAATAAGAGAGTGATATAAAGTTAACAATGAATTTTTATTAAGATACTGTTTTACTTTGTTAATTACATGGTAGCTACATCTGAGTTTTTGCAGCAACCACTGCATATGTGGTTTCCATGAAAGATGTTCATTGATGGTTAAACCCAAAAATTTGCAACTGTTTACTCGTTTTAGATGCTTGTTTTTGAATTGAATTGACAACGCAGCAGGTGGAGGAAGACTATTTGGAGTTCTAAACGCAACATATATGGTTTTATCAGTATTAAGTGTTAATTTATTTGCAGAAAGCCAGGCCTCGACATGTTTCAATTGAGTATTTGTAACCCCATATAATGCTTTATAAGAACTGCTGTTAAAAAATAAATTGGTGTCGTCTGCAAACATTATGGCTTTGCCTGATGTTAAGCATTTAGGAAAATCATTTATGTAAATTAAAAATAGAAGGGGGCCAAGAATTGATCCCTGTGGTACCCCTACCTCGATTGGCTTGGAATTTGAAATTTTTCCATTAACTTCCGTTTGCATCAAGCGACCATTTAAATAGCTTCTGAACCATTCGTTTGCTACCCCCTTAACACCAAAGTGATTTAGTTTAGCCAAAAGTATACTGTGATCAATGGTGTCAAAAGCTTTGGAGAGATCTAAAAATACACCAAGAGTATATTCTTTATCTCCAAAAGATTTGGTGATATTTTCAACCATTACAGTAGCGGCATGACTAGTGGAGTGGTTTTTTCTAAATCCAAATTGTAAATCATAGAAAAAGTTTGATTGTGACAAAAATGACTTACAGTCGATCATATACAATCTTTTCTAATATCTTAGACAGTACTGGGAGCAGACTAATTGGCCGATAGTTATTTACATTTGTTTTTTGCCCTTTTTTGTGTACAGGAATCACTTTATCTTTTTTAAAGTCTATGATAAATTGACCTTGAGATAAAGATAAGTTAAAAATATGACACAAACCAAAAAGAATGTAATCAAAACTTGATTTTACAACTGATATTGGAATTTCATCAATTCCAGTGCTATTTTTGGGTTGCATTTTGAGGTAATTTTTTTGATTTCAGTTACCAATGTAGGGTTCAAGAACATTGAGTTGCATATTGGAGAGCCCAAAAATTCGCTGAATTGTTTTTGCGGGGTTGCTTGTTTGTTTATTACTTTTTCACCAATACTAGAAAAATAATCGTTAAAGTAGTTAGCTAATAGATTCGAGTCAGTAATCAATTTACCATCTATTATCAGAGAGGGCATTGGGTGATTTTTCGTTTTTTCCTTCCAAGTAGTTTATTTAGGGTTTTCCAAGTTTGTTTCAAATTATTTTTTTGTTTATCAAAAAGAGATGAATAATGCAATTTCTTTTTCTGTTGAATTGTATGATAGTAAAGATTTCTAGCTTTGTTATAATTCACTTTTGCAGTCAGTGTTTTCTTATTTACATATTTTTTAAAAAGTTTTTCTTTCTCATACATAAGTACTTGAAGATCTTTATCAAACCAGTTATTAGAGTGTGTTTTTGGCCTCGGATTGGTTAGGGGGAAACACGCATCAAAAACTTTATAGTAATGGTTTATAAATAATTCATATGCTAAATTAGGGTCTGATTCCCTTAAAACTACGTCAATGTCAAAAGTAGAGTCTAATGTATTGTGAAAGTTGTTAATATTTTCTGGGTTGAAGATTCTGATCTTTGAATTGTGAATATTTTTATGCTGGTATGCTTCAAAACATGTGATCAGAGGCAGGTGGTCAGAGATGGGGTGAAGAAGAATTTTTGCTTTTATGACATAAGAATATACAGTATGTTTGTCCAGACATGGTCTAAAACTGTTGTACTGGAACTGGTAATGCGTGTTGGTTTATTTATCATTGAGTAAAAACAGTGGTCAAACATTGTTTCAATAAATTTACTAGTGTATTTGTTTTCTGCTTGTAAAAGGTCATAATTAAAATCTCCATATATAAAGCATTTAGTATTTGGTTTGAGATGACTTAACACACTACTTAAATTAGAAATAAATTGTTGGTTGGAGGTGGAGTCTGTCATTGGTGATCTGTATATGGTCCCATATGTAATAGTATCATGTTTCAATTCAATTTTCACAAAAATAGACTCAAAAACTTTTTCATTCATAATTGAGAGTTCATCAATTACTGTAAATTGCAAATTATTTTTTATATAAAAAGCTACACCTCCACCTTTCAAATTTTTTCTTGGATTTTGTACAAGTATATAATTATCAAGATTATTGTATGGGCCTGAATTAAGTGGTGTAATCCACCTTTCAGTAATGGCTATTATATCTGTTTTTTTTGGTAAGGAAAAAATTAATGCTTCAAGTTTAGTGAAGTTTGCAGTATTTACAAGTGATCTCATGTTTACACTCATGCCAAGAAATTGGTTGGTGAAGTTGTGATTAATAGCAATGTCATGTATGTTTGAAGTATTTATGTACTGGCTACAGCTATCAAATAAACTGTCATCTACATTGTTGTTACCAGTTTGAGGAATATCAAATAAGGAATTCATGTAATCAGCTGAGATATTTAGATCATATGAGAGGTTTGGATAGCATTTATTTTCATTTAGGGGCATAATAGGGTGATGTTGCAAATGCAAATTTGACTCAAAAATTGACTTACAATTAGACTACTGGCAGAGTTGAAAAAAATGCACAATTGCCTTTTGTATTGTGTTGTTTATTGTGCTGCTGAAAATAGTGATGGCTTGCGGCATATAATTAGCAGTTAGTACATCAAAAAAGCAGTAAGAGACTATTTTTCAGGAAATCTAATTCTGGCAATGTTAGCAAAATCATCAATTCTATGTCGTTTACCTTCAAAACTGCAAAATATATTACCTTTCTGTGTCCAAACGTTTTGAAACCCAAAAACTTTTTTAGATTGTTCCAGCAATTTAGATCTGCGCCTTGTCAAAGATTCTGTTATGGCAAGTTTGGGATCTGATTCCTTAGTTGCTTTCAATAATGATTTATTGTTAAATACTTGATTTCTGACAGATCTTCTGACAAATTTAATGATTATTAGATTTTTTCCTTTTCGAGAAGGCAATACATGACAAATATCAATGTCGCTATTGTGAATAGAATGGGCAAATTTTAGTCTAGAATTCAGAGTATCTAGCACAAAATTTTCAAAAGTTACATAACCTGCATTTTCTTTGGGAAGGTCAACACATCCATGTAGAATAAGGCAGTTGCTCCTTCCATACTTCTCAAGATCATCCATTCTTTTTTCTTTTTTTTCAATTTGTTTTGCTAAATCTTTTATTATAGCTTTGATTGCAGATATTGATTGAGACGGTTCTTCCAGCAGTTCTTTTTGACCTTTGCCACTACTGGTACCTGAAACAAAGGCAGAAGCATCAGCGTTCTCATTTACACTTGATGAACTCAAAGAATTTGACTGATACTCATCTTGTTTGTGTTCAATTTTAGCCAGCTTTTCCAGAACTACAGCCAATTCCCAAGATGTCATTTTAGATGCAATATTACAAGTAGCAGTTCCCAAAAAATTTGCAGATAGAAATGAAATTGTAGCAGTTCCCAACAAATTTGCAGGTAGAAATGAAATTGCAAGTGTTAAATATCAATAATAATTTATACCGTTTACCAAACACTACAAAACATCTTACCAACACATAACCTTATTCAAATAGAATGCCCTAGAATAGCTTACCAAATATAACTTAAAAGTATCTTATTTTCAGCTCATTTGTTTTCAGTTAGTGTCCTAACATTAGCTGCCTTATGAGTCTTTGCAATTTCCGAAAAAAATTGCAACTTTAAGCAATAAAATGTTTAGAAAATGAACTAATAGCAAAACCCTACATTGAAATTTTATGCAAACAATGCGCTTTTGGTCCCCCAACAAAACTTTGAAAGGCGCCGCAAGTGGTAATAACATCACGTGCAATTGATTTATTGTAAGCTAGCAGAACCAGAGTAAAGGAAATTACAGATAAGTTGATGCAGAGAGTAATTAGTGAATGCACTCAAAATATTTTCTTTTTTGATGCTCCAATGAATCCATTTTTACTACGTAACTATGCCCTTTAACCATCTTAAACTTAGTGTAAAGTTTCATACACAAAGATAGCAGAGGGTTGGGCCAGAAAAAATATTTATGTACAATTTTTAATTTAAGATGAAAGTATGGATGAAAAAGAAAGATAACGGTTAGCATACCAGTAGCTCAATCTAAAGACTACATACTGCATTTAATTATTCAACTCTGCTAATTTGATAAAATCACGAAGGCCTAACAGCTCAAATGCTTTTTTTAGGCTCAGTTGGTCCAGATTGCTGCTCAAAACCAGTAAATTCAAATAGTGTATGTCGTGAGATACATTCCAATATACTGACAGCTGTTATGCTTTGATCAAAATGGTGCAATTAGCAGCATGTAAGGAAAAATGAATATTACCAGCACACTTAATCAAAGATCAAAGCCATCATGAAGTACGGCAACAACAACCGAAAAGTTGAGCATGCAAAAGAGTGAAAGGTGTAATTGTTTTCAGCACATTTGCTTACTTGAGCGTCAGCATAATCAATATTAAATAGATTAATAGTATCGCTGATACAAGAAGTATCAGGAAAACTAAATAAATTGTTATTGATACATGACACTTTAAGCAATAATGATTCGATACCAATACAAAAGTATCAAGTAATGATATCGCTGATACATGTATTTAGATACTGCCAATCTCTGCTATCAATTAAGAAAAGACCTAACAGCAAAACTACCACATTACAAAATTCTGTTAACTTTAAATCAAATCAGTCTGTTACTCTAACTTGGATGTTAAATTAATTGCGACAAAACCCAACATTTTAGAAAAAATACGGTGACAACTGCATAGCTGCGATTTATCGAATGAAATGGTGCAACGAAAACAAACAACCTAAAAGTGCCACTGCTACTGGAATTATCGAAATCTCAATATCTGCTGTTAACAACAATCAAAGCTGGGGCAGCTAGTCCTGCATTATCAATCTTCGCTTTTGGCGTTTGTTGCCATAGCGCACATGGTGTTGCCACGTAGTTTTGTATGCAAAGGAAACAAATGAAATGACATTATGGCGACCCTGCAGAATACGAAAATTGGATAACAGATATTTTGCTCCAATTAAACATTGTGGGTAACTCATAAACATTCTCGAGGGCTAGTAAAGAATCGGCCGTTATGCTCTGTAATAGGCGATCACGTGACACGCGTTGCATGACGTAATTTATGTGACGAACGCAATGCGTGCAAATGAGATACTCTTGTTTCTTTATTATCGCTAGCTTTCTTAGAACTGAAACTGTTAGTAACGTGTTTTCGGTTCAGAAGAATTGTTTGCAGAGCCGGGTCACTAACAACAGTTGATCATCGACCACAGGTGTGTACCGTAACGCCACAGTGACGTCATAATGCCATCAAAATGTGTGAAAAATGCGCACTTTCTCAATATGAAAGCTTAAAATTTGTACCTTTTCAGAGACAAGATGTTAAATACAAAAGCACTGTTTGCAAGCACATCAAATTTCAAATGATAGATTAACCTTCTCCAATGGACTTTTTTTTGGTTTTGGTGTAAAAAAAATCCAATGTTTCAAACTGGCACCACCACAAATACGAGATTAATGTAATGAAAAACAAGCTTGGCATAACAACACTTGTTAAGCATACGTCCCATCAGAAAATCGCAATTTGATGCTCAAATACACAACGCTATTGTATGCAAACCCAAATAAAGTATAAATTCTCAAAAACGAAATGAAACTTAATGCCTAACTACCTGCATACTATGCAAACACTTACAGATCACACTCAATATGAGATGCAACATCATGAAATACACGACGTTATCGCATATCAACCCTAGTCAAGCATAAGTTGCCATCCAAAAAAAATGCAGTTTATTATGGAACACACGACGTTATTGCATATCGACCCTAGTAAAGTATAAGACGCCAACAACAAAATTCAGTTTATCATGCAATACACGACGTTATTGCATATCGGCTCTAGTCAAGTATAAGCCCCCAACCAAAAAAAATGCAATTTATCCTGGAAAACACGACGTTATTGCATATCGGCTCTCATCAAATATAAGCCACCATCCAAAAAAACGCAGTTTATCATGGAATAAGTGACGTTATTGCATATTGATCCTAGTAAAGTATAAGCCACCGATCAATAAAATGCAGTTTATCATGGAATACACGACATTATTGCATATTGATCCTGGTGAAGTATATGCCCCCAACCAAGAAAAAACATTTTATCATGAAATACACGACATTATTGCATATCGGCCCTAGTAAAGTATAAGCCCCCAACCAAAAACATGCAATCGATCATGGAATACACGACGTTATTGTATATCTGCCCTAGTCAAGTACAAGCCGCTATCCAAGAAAATCCAATTCATCCTGGAATACACGACGTTATTGCATATTGATCCTAGTCAAGTATAAGCCGCCATCCCATAAAATGCAGTTGATCATGGAATACACGACGTTACTGGATATCAATTCTAGTCAAATGTATGCCCCCAAAGATGTTGTTGGTACGTACTTTTTATGAATTGATGCAATTTATTTGAATGATTTACATACTGGAACATAATGTTTACATTACAGATAAAATGAAAGTGCGTATAGGTGTAAGCACTGCAACGCTATGTTAATCAAAAGAGCTAACGGTTTAAGTTTTTTATCTCTGGATGCCTTTGTTCGCGTTTGATCTGATCTACTTAACGGTAAGATGGGATAAAGACTTATTAAGCCTGAATGTGTTCGCACATTTGCACTTACATCGCACCCATCGCCTTGTTCTAAGTCTTGTTGAGCTACCAACTGCTGCTGGCTCATCAAGGGTGCAAACAGGGGGCCAAGAGCACTAAACACATGTCTTGTTATCCACGGTTTAATACCTGAAGCTTTAGGCCTACTTTTAACAACCACTGGTTTTTGAAAGTACGCCACAAAACATTTCGTTATATATTCTTTTCTGAAGATGCTCAACGTAACCGCCCAAGCAAAACGTCAAAAATATGTAGGTTTTAGCGATAATTGGTTGTTTATTGCTCTACTGGAAAAATAGTTAGCTTAAGCTAATTTCAGCATACCTAGAACAAAAAATCACTTTTATTCGCTAAAATGACTATGATGTATTCAACTCCATGTTTTTATTGAACGGGGCGTTTGCGTTTCTAGTCGCTTTGTCGATCTTGTTGCAGCGAATATTTCCGGTTAACAGTTCCTCTTATAGGTTGATATATGTCTTACTCAGACAGGTGTGGAGGAAAAGTTTTGCGATAAGAAAAAGTAGGCGAGCGAAGTAGTTAACGAAGGTGAGGGGGAGAGATGTGTTGGAAAAGAGAGGAAGGCTAAATTGCGGTCCACATCGGAGGTGTAGGTGCTGGAGGGCCGCAAAAAATTGATAGGGAGAAAAATTTCAAGGCAAGCTGAGATGAAGTAAGGAGAACAACTTTAGGAGTGTCAGTTGTAAAGAAAGTTGAATTTGTAAGAGGAGGAGAGGAAGGTGAACTTGAAATTGAATTTTGAAGAGGAGAGGAAGATGAACTTGAAATGTACTTATTTGCGGCAGGTACAGAATTGCACTGACCTTTTCTATACCATATTGCCGGCGTCACACAGATTTGTAAGCGTCATGCAGATTTGAATGCACTTTGCCTATGGTCAGTTGACTTGCAACTGTGTTTTAATGTTAGCAAATGTTTTCAATTTTACACTTTGGTTATTTCAATCCGAGTCAACTGCATAAACCTGACCGAGATCCTATTCCAGCAAAAAATATTGAAAAAGCTTTGGGTGTTGTTCTATCAATTGATCTAAAGTTAACGATCCATGTTACTTCTGCTGATAAAAAGAAAGCAGAGTTTGTTTTGGCTCTGCTAAAGCGATCTATTTTCGGTCCAGACAAAATTGTTTACCTAAAATTATACAAGAAAGTAGTACGGCCTCATTTGGAATATGCAATCGCAACTTGGAATCCTTATTTAAAAAGAAATATCAGGTTAATCGAAAAAGTTCAAAAAAGAGCCTCCAAATGCATTCATGGCTTACAACATTTATCACATGATCAAAGACTGGCTCAGTCAAATCTTGATTCTCTGGAAAAAAGCATACACATTGCAGATTTAACAAAATATTTCAAAACCGTAAATAACATTTCGATTTCAAATCACTCCAATATTTTTCTTTTGCAAATAATCCCCGTACTCGTGGTCATAACTGTAAAATTTAGAAAAATATTTACGTTTGAATTGCAGAAGTAAATTTTTTCTCAACGTTGCCTTAATGCCTGAAACAAATTGCCTTAAGAATTGGTCAACAGTATATCTACAACTCAGTTCAAACGCCTTATTTCTAAATACTGCAGATTTTCTTTGCTTTATCTTTAGGGTTTATCTGCTAATAATTGTTGAAACATTCAATGCAATTCAATTACCTTTATTGAGATTTGGTTTAACGCCAGTGGTAGTTTTCCAGGTTGACAAATTCGTCAAAATTGTATAAAGCTAGTTATTTACGTCCACTTTGTTTTTTGGAAGAAAAGTTTAACAATCCCGACGTTCAGATTCACCATAATTTTATTTGCATATGTTATACTCAGCTGAATACTGTGTGTGTAAACTATTTTTATTTTGTTTAGCATTATTTGCTTTGTGGTGCCTAGTGTACTGTGTACTGGATCAGAAATACATCATATTACAAAATAAAAGTGCCAAAGTAGAGTAAACAAGTGGGCCAACGCCACGCTCTACTGAATGGTTCTTATGCGCTGTACCGTGCATCTGGTTAAATGGCACGGAATTAGTGTATAGCCTAGTTGCCAGCTAGCATGGCCTAATTTATCAAATTTTAATTTAGATAAAAATTAATCTCTCACGAAGACGTATCATTACGATTAAACAGTGGTCAAAGAAATCTTTGTTTGGATACTAAGTGATATGTTTCGTTCTAATAGCTGATTAGAAATCAGGGTCAGCCTACTTAATTTAGGACCCTGCTGAAAATTGTGACGTTCTTCACTGATAACGTCATCGACTGTACTTCAGTGCAAAGTGGATGTTTGATTAAAAGGTGTACAATCAGTTATATTTATCTGAACACCTTTAAAAGTTGATTAAATTCAGTTTTTGTGATAGGTGACATCATACGGGATATCCAATAAATAAATCAAGTGAACTTTTTAAAATGCCATGAGCGATAGCAAGAGAATTCACAAATTTTTTTTATGGGAGATTTTTACCTTTAATACACCCTATACACAGCAGGAACTTAACATATTTAACATAACCTAAATCTGAACACCTCTTGCAGACGTACTGCCAAACCAAAAACTCTGAACGCAAGTTCGACATGGGGCTGCTACAGAACAAAGCACATCCCTATAAAAGATGATTTAATAACTGCTTGTAGTAAAGGATACAGAAAACTCTAAGGATTCTTTCCACTAATGAACTACAATAAATTAATCTGTTCTATTTTGTAGTTCTTTATGTAAGTTATCCTCATGTTTTAGAGATGTGCATCGGTATCACCAGATTTTGGAGAATAATTTTGAGGGATATCACGCAGTCGGTTTTCTGTATGATGAGTTGTTGTTGTCTTTGTTGAGTGGCACCCACAGCACGTTTGACTCTAAGAACGAATATATTTTCAAATCATAAAGACAACGTCGAATGATAACTTGTAATGAATGTTTTGAATTGAAGTCAGTAGTATATAACGACACTTTCGAGCCACTTTTGTGGTAGAATTGTCGTGGACCACGTCATTTCCGAACGTGCGGCTACGTCATTTCCAAACGTGTTGATACATGAACTTGAAGTACATTGTAACAGCTTGTAAATACAAGACAACGTGTACCAACTTGTAACAACTTGTAAATAAAAACTTGAAAACAAATGTCAACACAAAGACAACGTGTACCAACTTGAAAACAAATGTCAACACAACTTGAAAACAAATGTCAATACAACTTAAACAAATGTGAATACAACTTGAAAAGAAATGTAAATACATGTAAATAGAACTTGAAATTGATTTGTGGGCACCCCTCTTGAGAATACCGTCGCTTTGATATTAACTGCATTTTTGAACATATGGTCTGTAAGATAGCTCGAGCTAGAAATCTATCATGGAAATATAAACATTTGGGTGTGAAAATCTTGAACCAATCACAAGTCGATGCTGAATCGTAAAAACAGCTGACTATCAACAAAAGCCAATGCCAGCAGAAGTTAGAATGCTCGGAGCTGATCACGTTTATCTAACGTCAACTGAGGTCTTGAAAATTAGATATAAACAATTTTAGCAATGAGCGAATAAGTATTTTTATCTGCATTACACTACAGTTTTTATTGCACAATTTCCAAAAACTTTCTCATTTTACCATATGGTGTTGGCTATAAAAACCCAAGCAGAAATCAAAACACACATTTGAAAATGGAGAAAATATGTGAGATTTGTGGTAAGACCTTCGCGAGAGTGGATAGTCTTGAAAGACACGTCGCAACTGTTCACCAAAACGCCGAGGTGCAGTGCGAGAAATGTTTTAAAAAGTTTAACTGCAAAGATGCAATGGCGAGACATCAACGAAAATGTTGTTTGCCGTCTGTGTGGTGTCGACTTCTCAAACTCCCTTGTGCTAGCGAGACATCACTGTGCAGAGAGGAGCGACCCGTAGCCAAAACCACAGAAAAAAAGAACTGATTCCAGGTAGGTGAACTGAAATGTCTCAGCATTGCACTGTGTTTAATGCATGCTTTATGTAGCATTCCAAACCAACCGACAGAGAAGAGAAGCAGTCCGACGCCAAGACCACAAAAAAGAAGAGCTGATTCCAGGTAAGTGAATTGAAATTTCTCAACATTGCACTGTGTTCATTGCGTGTTTTATGTAGCATTCCAAGGCAATCCGTAGAGGAAGGAAAACCACCAGTGATTGAAAACAAGGAGTTAAGGTAAGCGTCTCCCAGATTTTCCTTAAACTGTTCTAATGCTTTCTTTCTCAACAGGAGTTCTGTTATAGAGAAATAGTCTCAAATTCGGACGAGGAGTGTTATTAGACCTGTACAAGATATCTACAATTTCTTTCTCAATTCCAACGTTAATGATTTATTAGACCAAATTCATAAGACTATCACGAGTAATCGAAATTCACGCTTTAAAATTAATTTCAGCTTTGAGTACATTTTGAAGAATATCGAAAGCAGTGCTTTGCGTTTTTTTCACCCTTCTTATAACAATCATTGTGTTTTAAATACCACAAAGTTAATTAGCAACAGCGATGAATTGTCACGTTTTTTAGAGACTATCTCAGAATTTAATTTTCTTGAAAATTTCAATAGACCCGACACAAAATGGCGGTATTTGTCTACCAACAATGTTACTTTTTATGTAAACAAGCTGAGAAAAGCTGTAATTGGTCAATCTGTTACGCTGTCTCCTTTTCTTGTATATAATCAGGGTGTACATAACTTGATTGCAGATAAAAAGACAGGTCAATTGTATCAAGATCGTTTGTGCATTTTTCGCTGTTTGAGCTTATTTTGCGGTTTTCACTTGAATAATTTAGAAGCTGACACTCAAACAAAATTTCATTTGTACTGTAAGAATCGACAGATTACCCCCTCCAGCTTTGAAGGAGTTTCTTTGCATGATCTTTTTTTTGTGGAGGATCTCTTCCAAATTAATGTGCTGGTGTATGAGCTAGCAGAATTTGAAAATGACATAGTTTGCTGACTTATACAAAATTCATGTAAAATTTATCCTAAAACTATGAAGCTAAATCTTTTCGAAAACCATTTTAGCTACATTTTTCATTTTGAGAAGTACTGCAAAGTTTTTCAATGTCTTAAATGTGATGTTTTATGGTATCATCAAAGGAATTACAACCATCATATTAAAAGCTGTCAAGGGCAAGTAAAGTACACGTATAAAGGAGGAGTTTTTCGATTTACCCCAACCATTTTTGAAGAATTGGCTGAGCTTGGTATTCATGTCCCTGAAAGTGATCGATTTTACCCCTACTTTTCGGTTTTTGATTTTGAATGCATCCTTTCAAAGTAAAATCTACCCCCCAATATTTCTCTCCTTCAGTATCAATCCGCACATATCCCTCTCAGCTGCTCTCTGTGCAAATATTTCTGGTTTCAGATCCCCAACCTGCTACATTTCTGATGGCAATTCTCTTAATTTGGTTCAGAAGGTAATTGAATATTTAGAGCAAATGGCATCTGCAGCGTTCGATTTATTGAAAATCAAAAATCAATATGTATTCGATCTTCTGTCTGCCAGCGAAAACGTTAAAAGCGAAAAGCTAAAGTTGAATTTTGAAAAATTCTTGAAAAACCTCATTGTTCTTGGTTTTAACTCCAGATCTTATGATCTTAATTTAATCAAAAAACAGCTTATTTGAGTGCTTTTGCCAAAATTAGATTTTGTGATCAAAAGAAACAACCATTTTATGTGTATTAAGACAGAAATGTTGAGGTTTCTGGACATCAAAAACTATATTGCCCCTGGATTCTTCTACGACAAATTTATCAAAGCCTATGATGTCAACCAAACTAAATTTTTCTTCCCCTATGAGTACGTGGATAGCCTTGAAAAATTAAACCACACCCTCCCCAATCATGAAGCGTTCTATAGTAATCTAAAAGAAGTCAACATCACGGAGATTAAATACCAAGCGATAGTCAGAAAATGGCAGGAGGAGAACTGGACATCTCTTCGTGATTTATTGGTCTATTATAATAATCTGGATGTACAACCCTTCGTTGAAGCTGTAGAAAAATGTGTGGTGTTTTACCAAAGCAAAGACTGGATCTCTTTAAGCAAGCTTTCTCTGTTAGTGGAATAACAAAGAGATACTTGTATATCAAACTCCATTAGACTGCTTCTTCTCGCTGATTGATAAGAAAAATGCAGATCTCCACCAGCTAATGCTGGATCAGCTTGTGGGTGGGCCAAGTATAGTTTTTAAAAGGCTAGCAATCAAAAATGAAACTTTCATTAAAAGCCACTTATACCCCAACCCAAAAATTTGTCAAACCATCAAGGGGTTTGATGTAAATTCATTATACTTATGGTCGTTAGCTCAAAACATGCCTCTGGGGTACTTCGTGAGATATGAAGAAGAGAAGGGGTACCATCCAAAGACTCCTCACAAATTTGGGTTAGCCTTCTATCAGTGGCTAAGCTGGGTTGCTGCGACTGAGGGTAAATTCATCGAGCACGGTTTCAATGTCAGTGAGCATCGTCTAACCTCTAGAAATCTTCCAGTAGATGGATTTTGTGAAGAGAGTAAGGAGGCCCTCGAGTTCCTGGGATGCTTCTTCCACGGATGCACAGTCTGCCAGTCTCAGGATGGGGTAAATCCCCTTAATGGTAAAACCTTCCGAGAACTGCATCGAAAAACTGAAGAGAAAATGAAGCTACTGGAGGATTGTGGTTTTTGCGTTTGATTCATTTGGGAATGTCAGTGGAAGCAGTTATCTTTGGAGGAGGATGTGATCTCCTTCACCCAAACCTTGAAATCTGTCAGACCTAGACGCCGCCTATCCTTTCAAAAAATTTTAAAAGGGGTTCAAAGCGATGAGTTGTTCGGATTTGTTTTAGCGGATATTTACACTCTTAGGCACCTGAAACCATTCTTTAATGAAGCTCCTTTTATCTTTAAAAATGCTATGGTTGGAAGAAAGGACGTTGGAGAGCTGATGAAAGGATTTGCGGAGGAGAACGGACTCTTAAAAAAACCAAGAAGGATGCTGATTTCAAGCTATTTTGGCGAGAAAATCCTTCTGACCACACCTTTAGCAAAATGGTATCTTGATCATGGGTTAGAAATTACCAAAATTTATGAGTTTATTAAATATAACCCAAAAAAACCTTTTGAAAAGTTTGCCATGGATGTGAGCAACGCAGGAGAGGAGGAGATTCTGATTCTTTCAAAAAAATTTTGGCTGCTACGTGGAAGTTGATTAGTAATAGCGGTTATTCTTCAGCTCTTCTGAGAAAAGACAGATTTTGAAAAATCTCAAATCACAATCAGTCCGCTGTTGATAAAGCCATAAACTCCCCCCGATTTGTGAACCTAGATTTGGTTGACAGTGATCTCTACGAAGTGAAAAGTCTTTAAAAAACACGTGATATTCGATCTTCCAATTCAAATGGGAATTTTTGTTTACTCCTGGGCAAAATTGAAGATGCTGGAGTTTGTTTATGACTGCATCAAAAAATATATTCCAGATGACTGCTACGAATTTATTGAAATGGATACTGACTTGTTATATCTCTCTCTTTGCAGCAACTCTCTGGATGATGTGGTTAAACCAGAGCTGAGAGAGGAGTTTTTTAAAAACTACGACTATTTTTTCCCTAGTCTAGCTTGCGAACACCACAAAAAAGAATTTATCAAGGCCCAGGTTCAAAATCTAGAATGAATACAAGCAGACTGTTGCAAGGCTCATAAAATATTTGACCACCAGACCCCGGGGTTAATGAAACTGGAGTTCTTCCGGAGTCAGATGCTGGCTTTGGCACCAAAAATGTATATTACCGAGAAAGAACCCCTTCAGGGGGTTGAAAATGACACCAACCAGATGACTGAAAAAGCTTGCAAAGGCCTGTCTACAAAATTAAACCAATTTCGCTTTGACACCTATTTAGATGTTCTTGAAACAAAATGCAGCGGGGTAGGAGTCAACAAAGTTTTTTTGCAAAAACCACCAAGTTTTCACCTATACTCAAAAAAGAAGTGGATTAAATTTTTTTATGGAAAGCGTAAAGTCCTGGGAGATGGGATTTCAACAATTCTGCTTGACTTATAACCTCACTTGTTTTGTTGTTTTGAAATTATTTTTCACCTGCTTCTGTTTTGCTGTCAATTGTTGAATTTGTGTTTTATTTACTCTTACTAAAATATAAGTTATTCTGCTAATCAAGAACGACGTGAAGTAACCTCTAGTCGTAGTAAAATATGCGTCTGTTGATAAAGCGAATCAGCAAACCACTCTTAGTTGTAGTAAAATACGCGTCTGTTGATAAAGCAAACTAGTGAACTGCGACAACCTAATGCGATGCCACTCTTATCAAATTACTTCATACTTACTAAGCGATCTAAATCAATGATGTCACGCACATTTGCAAGTGATAACTGAAGCAGTTCTACGCAAGTATTGCTGAGATTGTTTTGACAGTTTTTCATTCTCTGATTAAAACACAGCAAAAACAAACAATCTCATCAGATCTGAAATAAAAAAAGACATCATTAGTCAAGCGTCACACCCTAGGTGTTGGTGAGATCTTCAATCTGAATGAAACACCCACCGCAGCTGAAATTAGTCAAGCGTCACAGGCTAGTTGTTGGTGAGATATTTAAGCTGAATAAAACACCCACCGCAGGTGAAATTAGTCAAGCGTCACAGTCTAGTTGTTGGTGAGATATTTAATCTGAATAAACAAACAACGCAACAAACTCACTTCAATATCTATGTACGGGATATGTATTCTCCCCCCTTGACTTGCTAGTCACCTGAAATGGTGCCGCCTCAAAGTATTCCTCCGGAATTTTTTCCACAAATCTGACATCTGAAAATATTATACTTAGTCGTGGTTTCTATAATATCAAATTTTTCAACTTACTTGTATGGTATTCTGAAGTGATCCACCTGCTGGTGCTGGTGGACAGCATCTTCGGTTTTGAAGCTTTTTGTGCATAAACCACATTTAAACATTCTGTAAAACAAGACAGTTAGCGAAAAATAGCAGCATACCTCTGTCATCTTTACTCACTTTTCTTGCTTGATTTTGTAATTATTAAGATTGTGAGAGCACTTTTTACAGCATACACGTTTTCCAGTAGTTGTCTCTACAGAAAAAGCGTTACAACTTTTCCCGTGCAACAAATACAAAGCAGTTGAAAAAAGATTAGATAGAGGCTATAGCTGTGCAATAGATTTTCACTCATAGAAGCAAACACAATCTCTGTTAGTGAACCTACAAACTCCTGGTAGCGAGTACAGCTTTTGAAAAAAGATTAGGGTTATAAATACTAAAACCTTTGCACTGTCTTCAATACTTCAAAATGTTTCATCTTTCGAACCCTGTTACTTTCCTGGTTTGTGGTCCCTCAAACTGCAGAAAAACGTTTTTTGTGAGTAAGTTTATTAAAAATCTTGATTGCTTGATGAGCCCCCTACCAGAACGAATTGTTTGGTGTTATAGTATATGGCAAAAAGCTTACGACCTGATCAAAGCAGATTTTATTCAGGGTATCCCTGACTGACTATTTTGATGGTTGACCAACATTATTAATTTTAGACGACCTCATGGGAGAGCAAAATGACACTGTGACCAAGTTCTTCACTAGGGGCAGTCACCATTTGCATCTGACAATCTTTTATCTGGTGCAGAATCTTTTTTCCGGGGGATAAGAACAATCTCCCTAAACTCTCAGATTGTGGTTCTGTTTAAAAATCCTCGTGACAGTCAACAAGTCTCATTTTTTGTCAGACAGTCGTTTGCAAAACACACCAAAGAGATAGAAACCATTTTCGCTGATGCTCCAAAAAAATCACATGGATACCTTCTATTTGATTTCCGCTCTGAAACCCCGGATCAGCTTCGAATTCACACTGGTATATTTCCAGACGATCAACAGTTCGTGTATGTCTTGACATGACAACGAGACTAAAAAAGAACTATCCAACTTTGAAACTACTCCACAAAGCAAAACCTAAATTCGTAAAAGCAGTAATTAATAACTCTCCACCGGATTTCATTCATTGTTTAGCGGATTGTTGCCATAATCTTTTAAAAGGTAATAATCAGATAACAAAACATCAGAAAAAAAGACTTGAGCCATATAAAGGAACTCTTTGAAAGCTGACAAAGCCTATCAGTGTCAACCGGAAGTGGAAGTTAATCCAAACAGGCGGATTCCTCTCCACACTGCTCAGTATAGCGATTCCAGCAATTTCTGGAATTGTGGGTTCTCTTGTGAAGAAATGAAAAAAATGATTTTAGTAGATCCTAATTCTTACAGAAAACCAATGCAGAAAGAGATGTCTAAGCTTGAGGAAGAAATGAGTCAGATTTTGAAATCTGATCTGGAGGAAAGTGAGATCAAGCAATACAACTAAGTTCTTCAAAAATATTTATCATTGAAAGAAAGAACCATAAATCTGTGGTTGGTGTTGGAGGAGGAAGAAAAACTTATCCTAACAAAGGGTATTTTGAAAGGGTTCACCAAGAAAACCTAATTCAAGCCAAGAAGCTTTTGGAATCGATTGAGAACAACCGCTCTGCTTCGTGGAATTCAAGAGGAGAATTAGTTTTTGATAAAACTCCTATTCCTCAAAGCAATATTAAAAAACTAATAACAGAAAAAATCAAAAAAGAGACCAAACCTTCACCCGGCTCCGAACAGTTTCAATCCCTAGTTTGGGAAAGTTTGTGATTCTTTAAAAAATTTTCTGAGTGTAGAGAACACGGTTGTTAGGACAAGCACCTAAGATTTTGAAGAAATTCAATCCTACCATGTCGAAGATTTAAACCCTGAACAAATATAATAAAACACGCTACTGATAAATTTTAATTGTAGCTGTCAAAACGTGTTGAAAGAGAAAAGCTAGCGAATGTTCTAGTAAAAGGTGGGGTTGCCACTAGTTCTTTTTTGGAATTGTGTTGATTCAGTTTAGCTGTTGGAATTACAGAGTTATGTCAAGCTTTAAACCTAGGTTTTTGAAACAATATTAACAGTTGCATGTTTTAGATTCTAGTAACATTAATTTGATTTTAAACAATGTCAAAGAAATTCACAGAACTGCTACAGCAATGATGAATAATATAATACTTTCAACTGTGCACACCAAAAGAATCATTGCAGTAAAAAGAATTTACTCAACCAAGAAAGGTCCTGAAGAAAACAAAATTCGGTTTTATGTACCTGATCAAGAATGAAGTTATCTCTGTTTTAAAAAAATCCTTCAATCAGGATACAGAGAAAGTATGAACTGTAATGCTCTCTTAATAATTTTTGTAATAGTTCAGTTGTCTTTTATTACTGCAACTCATCTGTGGTTTTCTAAGTAGTTTGCTTCAATTCAAAACGTGTTTGTAGCCGTGAAATAGAACCGGTATAGATGAGGGAAAGGGTTTTACACTTGGTGTTGGAGAATTGTGAATGTTACTGTTATTCTGGCTACCAGGTATTTTTGATAAATTCATTTTATTTAGCTCTTCTGGTAATATAACGTTTATTTTGGTTTGAAGGTTTGAAGGCGAATAATAAACAACTGTAGATTACGACAAATTATCATAAATTTCAGAATAAAAACAATAAAAACAATTCAATCAATGATAAAGAAAATTGTTTTTATTCTGAAATTTATGATAATTTGTCGTAATCTACAGTTGTTTATTATTCGCCTTCAAACCTTTTGTTTTGCCTTTTTCTTTCGATTGCGTAGCAAACTATTTATATTGCCTCACTCGTGCTTTCGCTTATTATTAGTCCTGATGAAGAACAGCTGTATAGCTGTTCGAAACGTTGACGGATATTAAAGTTTTTTGCATGCTCAATAAGAACTTGTATCAACTTAAATAAACGTTATATTACCAGAAGAGCTAAATAAAATGAATTGTGAATGTTTTTGAGAATTTCATCATTGCAAATGTAGCAGAGAAACTGCATTGCCCCTAATTTGTTCTCTTAGTTTTTGTGTCTAGGAGTGGTAACAGTTTTGAATTAAACTGTCTTTTATCATTGCAAAGTAACTGCATTACAAATAATCTGTTTTCTTAGTGATTTTTGTGTTTTGGAATTGTAAGATGTTTGATTTATTACTTTTAATTAATTGATATTAAGGCATATAGGCTAACTGCAATCAGTTGAATAAAATACCACTTCCACGACCGGTTTCGTTCCTATTAGAACTCGTCAGGTGGACTCAGGTATTGAACCGACGATCACATGAATTGATTCATGCGGTAGATGCATGAAACCGCATGAATGATACCGCATGAATCAATTCATGTGATTGTCGGTTCAATACCTGAGTCCACCTGACGAGTTCTAATAGGAACGAAACCGGTCGTGGAAGTGGTATTTTATTCAACTGATTGCAGTTAGCCTATATGCCTTAATATCAATTAATTAAAAGTAATATCTTAAACAGGCTATAACCAGCTCCTATAATTCGTATGTTTGATTTAGTTATCTTTCATCATTGTAAATACTACAGAGAAATTATGCGTTATCACTAATTTGTTCTCTTAGTTTGTGTGTCTAGGAGTGGTAACAGTTTGAATTGTCTTTCATCATTGCAAAGTAACTGCATTACAAATAATCTGTTTTCTTAGTAATTTTTGTGTTTTGGAATTGTAAGATGTTTGATTTAGTTATCTTTCATCATTGCAAATGTAGCAGAGAAACTGCATTACCCCTAATTTGTTCTCTTAGTTTGTGTGTCTAGGAGTGGCAACAGTTTGAATTGTTTTTATCATTGCAACTCATCTGTCGTGATCTCTAAATATTTTTGCTTCATTTCAAAACATGTTTGTAGCCGTGAAATAGGACTGGTGTAGATGAGGGAAAGAGTTTTGTGTGATAACAAATGTAGTGTCAATCATAACCTACCTCACTTCAAACAATCCTTAAGGAAAAAAATTTTTGAGATATAAGTCCACTCCATAGAAAAATGTTACCATTTGTTGTGTGACACTGAAACCACTCGCCATCTCAAGATGTATGTAACTTTACCTAGCAATTCTTCACCTGATTATTACCCAGAAAACAAGATTTCGGACTACATTGTTCATTTACCCAAAGAGTTACAGCTTCTGGGGTCTTGGGAGGTGGGGTTGGCAGAAATTCAGTTTAATCATTCGTTGCATAATGTTGATACAACGAAATATTGGGTCATCTATAAGCGGGGTGAGGTCCATATTAAAACAAAACTACCATCTGGGTATTACCAAGAACCAAAACAATTAATCCGTTTATTGCTGAATCAAATGAAGCATGATTTCCAAGCGAAGAATGAGGAGCTTGTAGCGTGTCGCGCCTCGCACTTCATCGAGCTGCCATGCCAAACATCTTTTTGTCTTTTTTACATTTTTTTTATTAGTTTGCTTTCAGTGGCTTAGCACCTTACTCCCACTGATGTGTGTGATTCTAGTTGTTTACTGCAAGAGCTGTGTTTGCTAATTTGCAACTTCGTGCGTCCCCAGTTTGACGCCCAGCTTGCGCACCTTTGCTGTTTTACCCTATGATTTTGCTGATGAAGTAATGTCAACTGACGAAGTATCTACCGTCAGGTTTGTAGCCGCTCGGCTATCTCCGTTTCAAGTATATCGTGCTCCTATAGTCCGCACGCCTGGCGATGTAACCTCATGCCAGGAATCTAGCCTGCATGGCTTTCCGGCAACCTAGCCGTGATATTGCAACGCGTATTGTTTATTGTTATTGTATGCGTCTAAAATCACACACATTTATTTTTCTTTTTTTATTAGGGCTAGATTATGTATATTTTTGTCTTCTCTTGGTAGCTCGGTGATCGGCTTGCCTTTCCCGCCATTAGGTTGTTTATCTATTATTTTTTGTTAATGTGACGTGTGCAGTGTCCTGTTTACATAGACGTGTGCAGCGACCCAATTCGTGGTGTCACGTGCAGATTTTGTTACCGACAATGTGGTCGGAGATATTGTGCTCTCTTTCTTCGTTGATCGCCGTGGCAGACGGACGTGTTCTGGTTGTCTGTCATGTTTCTCGTTCGTTGTTGATTGTCGTGGCAGAAGGACGTGATTTTTGATTATCTGCCACAGCTGCGCGAATTGATGGAATAAAATATTGCTGTAGTGCTTTCTTCCTTGTGACTGCCATAGTTTCCAGCAATTGGGGTTCAGTCAGCACGTTATTGCTCAAAGGAACTTATTTCCTACATTGGTGACCCCAACGTGATTGAAGGAAGGAAGAAAGAAAACAGCAAAAATAAAAAAGGAATTAATTCAACCGCCAAATTTGCAGAAGAAAACTTACAAATCGTCGCAAGAATTTAAAGTTAAGTACTTTTCTCCAGTGTTTTTTTTGTATAGTTTCCACGTAACCATACTAAGTGTAATGTGCCAAGGTAAAACCATAATACTCCTGGTTCATGACAGGAGATCGACGGAGTTTTAAATTTATTCTCGTCCTGGGCATGACACAAAACTGCATCCGACCTTCGTCCTGGGCATGACGTAAACTGCATCCGACCTTCGTCCTAAGCACGACGTGAAACTGCACCCCTTTTTCGTCCTGGGCATGACGTAAAACTGCATCCCATTTTTGTCCTGGGCATGACGTAAAACTGCACCCACTTTTTTACTTGTGCTGGTACACCCTTTTATTTCTTTTGTTTTAGTCCTGCAGTTATGTTTTATGCTTCATTTTTGGGGGAAATTTTTTTATTAGCCCTAGTCAGAAGCTATCTTCAATTATGATTTTAACATATGCTTGATCACTGCCATGCCTTACCATTTTGTAAACACATGAATATAACGTCTATGTGCCGCATTGATGTGTGTTTGTATTTTGTTTCCAGCTTACCGTACAGTTATCCTGTGCTGCTGCTTTTCATCGTTTGGACGCCTGGAAGACAAGCCCGAGATCGACAACGATATCTTCCTCTGTCCTTTCGCACGTCTCCGCTGGCTGCGCGTGCTTGAGGGGGGGAGTTGTGTAGCGTGTCATGCCTCGCAATTCATCGAGCTGCCATGCCAAACATCTTTTTGTCTTTTTTACATTTTTTTTATTAGTTTGCTTTCAGTGGCTTAGCACTTACTCCCACTGATGTGTGTGATTCTAGTTGTTTACTGCAAGAGCTGTGTTTGCTAATTTGCAACTTCGTGCGTCCCCAGTTTGACGCCCAGCTTGCGCACCTTTGCTGTTTTACCCTATGATTTTGCTGATGAAGTAATGTCAACTGACGAAGTATCTACCGTCAGGTTTGTAGCCGCTCGGCTATCTCCGTTTCAAGTATATCGTGCTCCTATAGTCCGCACGCCTGGCGATGTAACCTCACGCCAGGAATCTAGCCTGCATGGCTTTCCGGCAACCTAGCCGTGATATTGCAACGCGTATTGTTTATTGTTATTGTATGCGTCTAAAATCACACACATTTATTTTTCTTTTTTTATTAGGGCTAGATTATGTATATTTTTGTCTTCTCTTGGTAGCTCGGTGATCGGCTTGCCTTTCCCGCCATTAGGTTGTTTATCCATTATTTTTTGTTAATGTGACGTGTGCAGTGTCCTGTTTACATAGACGTGTGCAGCGACCCAATTCGTGGTGTCGCGTGCAGATTTTGTTACCGACAATGTGGTCGGAGATATTGTGCTCTCTTTCTTCGTTGATCGCCGTGGCGGACGGACGTGTTCTGGTTGTCTGTCATGTTTCTCGTTCGTTGTTGATTGTCGTGGCAGAAGGACGTGATTTTTGATTATCTGCCACAGCTGCGCAAATTGATGGAATAAAATATTGCTGTAGTGCTTTCTTCCTTGTGACTGCCATAGTTTCCAGCAATTGGGGTTCAGTCAGCACGTTATTGCTCAAAGGAACTTATTTACAAGCTCATAAAGAATGGTACTTTAACAAACCCAATCGATTTTTTATTAGATTTGCGGTACAATGACAATTCACAATTAGTTCAATTGAATATAAGGAATAACTCCTCCGCCTTTACTAGGATAGATAATGATGGAGTGGCGAGGCCATCGGTTTTGGTCCATTTAGCCCCTTTTCTAACCGAAATGTTGGGGCTTGGAGAGAGTACATTCCATAATGTTGGTATTTTTTGCTCTGATCGCATGGTGAATATGAACCCAATAAACAACATTTACGTCTATTGTGACGTAATCGAGAATAGAATTGTCGGTCACTCGCTTGCGCCATTATTAGCCACCATATCCACCGAGGGGGAATTCAGCTCCATTATTAGCAAAAGATACGACAAATTGCAATATCAACCAGTAATGAAAAAACCTTTCTCAGAAATTCAAATTAATCTTTGTGATGACCAAGACCACTCAATTCGTTTTCGTAAGGGGCGGGTCATTGTAACCCTCCATTTTCGAAGGCAGAAACTGAGTCAGTTATAAAAAAAGGTAAAACGGTATAAAACCAAAAACAGTCAACTAGCTCTGAGATTGGTTATGGGAGAGTTTGGTAGTTACTACTCTTTAAAAAACTCTCAGTCCTTCTCTGGAGTTGTGAAATTTCAAAGAGCCTTTAAAAAACCGGTAAAGAAATGGTTAGAAACTCAAGATGTGTATACGCTTTTTAAACCAGCAAGAAAAAATATCAAAGAAGGAAAACAATTGCCCCCTATTCAGACTTCCAACATCAGGCTGATCTAGCAGATTTTTTGCTTTTAAAAAATAGCAATGACGGAAATCAATTTCTTCTCATTGTCATAGACGTTTTTAGCAGATTCGCTTATTGTGAGCCGGTGAAAAGTAAAAAATCGACAGCTGTTATTCAAGCTTTTGAAAATATTTACCGTCGTGCTCCCAACCCTGTTTATCTGCAAACCGACCGCGGAGCCGAATTTACCAACAAAGCGTTAGAAAAATGGCTGAGAAAACAAAACATTTCGCTTTTTCAGACATATAATTTTGACACAAAAGCAGCTCTTGCTGAGAGATTAATTAGGACTTTGAAAACGAAGTTGTGGCGATATTTTAAAGCCAATAATACATTCAAGTACATTGATGTGTTGGATGACTTGATGTTTTCTTACGATAACAGCTATCACAGCACAATAAAAACCACCTCTTCAGCTGCTAGACATGAAGATCAGCAAACACTGTGGATTTGACAATACGGAGATGCAGAGAAAAAGAAACCGAAATTATCTGAAAACGATTTTGTAAGTGTGAGCTTGATCAAAAACATTTTTCGAGAGGGATACGAACAAAACTGGTCAAAGGAGTTATTCATCATACAGAAAGCTCTTCCCGGAAACCCACCGTATTATAGATTAAAAGATCTTAGCGGTGAAACGATTATGGGAACGTTTTATGAAAAAGAGTTGCAGCTGTCTATAAAAGATAACGAAATTTATGAAATCGACAGCATTTTAAAGAAGCGTAAGAGACGAGGAAGAGTGGAATTTCTAGTGAGTTGGTCGGGGTACCCAGAAAAATATAATTCTTGGATTACAGAGAAAGATCTTATACATTATGGGTGATTGGTCTTATTGCGGTAAAGACATCCCTAAAAGCGAAATTGTGTTTTTCTCGCAGATCATTGCAATTTATTTTGTGGTTGGGTTTAGCATCTACAACATCACTGCTGGAAATCAGAACATTAATCTCTGGATTTCTCTGTTATCTAGCTTTATCTAGCTATTTACTACTATCGCCAGTAATCAAACGAAGAAAGAACGTTTTTTATCTCGAGCGCTAGCCAAATCTCAAAACAATTAGAAGTCCTTACAAGGGATACGTGATGAGAATAATGCTTAAAAAATTTTGCTATAATCCGGTTAAAAGAAAACAACATCTTGTACTTACACATTACTTTCACAGACGTTGTTGGAGAACGTTAACAACATGAGACCACGGTATTGTTGTAACCCTCAAGTTTATAAAGATTATTATCTCTCCCAGACCGGAAAAGGATTTTTCTCCGGCTTGCAAAGGCAGCTAGGTTATGGATTAGGAAACATCTTTGCCTCTTTAGGACAATCGGTTTTGCCTCTTGTAAAGCGAGGAGCTAAATCCATTGGAAAGGAGGTTTTGAAAAGCGGAACCAACTTTGTTTCTGATATTCTGGAAGGTAAGAACCTCAAACAAGCTGCTCTGAACAGAACAAAAGAGACTGGTTCTAATTTACTACGAAAAGTAGCCACGTTTCCGGGGAATGGAAAAGAGTTAAAAAACCACAAAAAGAAAAAAAAATCCACTTCAAAAGCGAAAAGAGCCAAGACAGACATATTCAGTTAAGATGGCAAGTCTGATTCATACAGAGTCGTGCGAATCGATTAAAGAGGAGTTGGATTTATTCTCTGTCCCTCCCTCTCAAACTTCTTTGGAGAAAGGAAAATACATTCAATACAATCCTGTGTCCATTTTGTCGAATAGTGGGCCTATAGAATTCCTCATCCCAGGAGAAAGCAGCTCCTACATTGATCTTTCAAACACTTTACTGCATGTTTGCGCAAGGATTAAAAAACAAGACGGAACAGTTTTAGTGAATGATAGCAATGTTGCTCCTGTGTGCAATTTCTTGCACGCTTTATGATCTCAATGTGATTTTTATATTTGAATGGGGTTTTAGTCACCCAAGCGTCCAACACGTACCCTTATCGAGCTTATATTGAAACGCTTTTAAGTTTTATGAAGCCAAAAAATCTCAGTTAAGTTGTTCTTTTTGGTATGGAGACACAGCAAGCAGATTTGACTCTTTAACAAATGCAAATAAAGGTTTCCAAAAACGGAAAGAGTTAGCAGCTGGCAGCAAAGAACTAGACATGATTGGTTTAAACTCCACCTAGATTTATGCTTCCAGAACCACTATCTCTTAAGTGGAGTGGAGATGAAGCTGCGGTTGAACAGATCAAAAGATGTTTTTTGTTTGATAGGATCAGGAGAATATATGGTTGAACTTACAAACGCTTCACTTTATTGTCGGAAAGCAGTGCCTAGCAACGCGGTACAAGTCAGTCATATTCGAGCTCCACAAAATAGCTCTGCAAAATATCCTACTCGGAGAGTAGAGGTAAAAAGTTTTACAGTACGGCGTGGTACTTATTCAATCTCGAAAGAGAATCTTTTTCTAGGACAGTTACCATGGCGGATAGTCTTCGGCTTGGTTGAAAATGAAGCCTTCAACAGAGCTATTGGAAAGAATTCTTTCAACTTCAAACACTGCTCAGTCAATTTTGTTTTTTTGTACAGAGATGGGGAGCAAATACCATCTAATCCTCTGCAATTAAACTACAGTCAAAACCGCTATATTCGAAGTTTTTGTCACTCTTTACTGACTCCGGTCTTTACTACAACGACTCCGGAAACGGAATCTCTCGCGATTCGTACCCTACCGGTCATTCTTTATATGCAATAGACCTTACGCCGGATATGTCTGCTTCCTGTTCTCGTTTCCAGTTGGTAAAAACTGGAAACATTCGTCTGGAGTTGCACTTCTCTTACTCCTCCCACAGAAACAATGAATGTCATTATTCATGCAGAATTTGACAACCTACTTCAAGTCGATAGAGATAGAAACGTCTTAGTTGATTACTGATGGATACACTACAGATTGAGAGGATATTAAAAAATGACTCCTGCGCAAAAAAAATTTTTAAAGGCGTTTATCCTAAAGATCAGTTACCTACTGTGGAGTATCCTGGGAGTTATGTTGTTAACACCGATCCAAGCACTGCTCCTGGAGAGCACTGGGTTGCTATGTTCTTCAACAATCCAAGATCTGCTGAGTTTTTCAATAGCTATGGTCTACATCCAATTGTTTATGGTTTGACAGATTTTTTAAATTCTCACTCCTCATCCTGGACCTACAACTCAAAAATCTTACAGAGTTTGATATCTGAAGTCTGTGGACATTATACTGTGTAGTACATATTATTTCGCTCGCGTGGTTGCTTTCTATCCGAGATATTGACTCATTTCTCCAGTAATGATAGTCTAAATGATAAAACTGTTGAGCGCTTTATTCAGAATTTACTGAAATTGTAACTGTTTTATGTTGAAATAAACAGAATTGAATACAATCGAGTGTTTTTATTATATTAGGTTGTTCGGAAAATAATGGCCGATTTTAGATGATATGTTTTTGAATTGGTTCTCTAAGGAATGTCTTGTGTATTTCAGATCAAGAATGTGGCTTATTAGTTCATAAAATCATAAATCCTTTAATAGCTCATTTTGTAAGCAATAAAACCATGCATTTTTAATATGAAAAAAGAAGACTTGTGATTACTCTTTTTGCATGAGTTCAAGCTCGGCAATAATGCTGCTCAAACTACTGCAAACATCAATGAAGCATAGGGAGAAAGCACAACAAGTGAAAGAGCAGTACGAAGATGGTTTCAAAAGTTTTGTGGAAAGAGAGCCTCAAACATTTGAGAGCGATTGTCGAGCAAAACTCACGACAGAGTGTGAGGGAAATGTCAACGCAACTTGGTGTCAGCATTTCAACCGTGTCTGACCATCTGAAGCAAATGGGAAAGATCAAAAAGTTCGAAAAATTGATCCCGCATGAGCTCAATGAACATAAATGATCTTCTTGGTAGATGGCATGGGCGTATGAGCTCAAACCCATTTGGGGGTGCACCAAATTTTTGCCCGAAAAATTTGTCACTGCAATAACATCTCCAAAAAGAAAAAAAAAAAAAAGGTCATCGCCTGTTTCGCTGCACCTTTTCCATCATTTTTGGCCTAAATATGTCACCAAACGTGAGGCCAAACAAGTGATGACCTTTTTTTTTTTGGAGATGTTATTACAGTGACAAATTTTTTGGGCAAAATATTATGACACTTACTCAAATTGCCCGAAATTTTACAAGCAGGGGGGGCCAGTGCCCCCCGGACCCCCCACTTCCTATGCCTATGGTAGATGGCAAAGATGTTTGGCTGTTCAAGGTTCATACTTTGACTAATTTGAACATCAAATTGTCACTTCTTTCATTATTAAAAGTTTTTGTCTAAAATCGGCCATTATTTTCCGAACAACCTAATACAATGTAAATACGATTTACATCCAAAATAATTATGCGGCATATGGGGCATTCCTTTGAATAAAGCTTTGCGACACAGTTTAAACATCCAAAGCAGTGCGCACAAGGCATGGTCAAAGCATTAATTTTGGAGTCTAAGCACACTTTGCATACAAGTTCTTGAGATGTGTCACACTCTTTTGCTTCAGTTAGGGGGGTTATGTTCGGTTCTTCATTTTCAACTGGAGGGTTTCTCGCAATTGTTGGATCTGCTACTTCTTCAGGAGCAGCAAACCCGAATCGAGTTCCCGACAAAAACTCCTCTTCTGGAATGCGGAAGTTGCTGTGTTGGTTAATGAATTCAGCTCCAAACGTTCTCTCTAGATAGGCACACGATGACCAGTATTTTGCATGTTCAATTTCTGGGATGTCCTGGTCCCCCCACTGATAAAGACAGAGACCGCAAAAAAAACATATGACTCAATCAACACTACCTCTGTATAAAAATCCAGCTTTAGCCATTCGCTCAGGGTTTAAATTATCGACTTGGTGAGGCCAATTGTCTGTGAAGGTGAGGATCCGCGTTTCTTCAGATTCGAAAGAAGGGCACAGCATTTTTAAACAAATTTTACTCAAATCTAAAGACAGTTACATGCATTAAAAATCACACATTTATTGTTTTATGTTTAGCGGAGAGGGTTTTTCTCTTCTTTTGATAAAGTTCAGCACTTCTAGGCAGGCTACTAGAACGTTTTTTCTTTCTGGCTGTGTGTTTCACCTCTTTCAAAGTTTTCACAAGAGCGGCTAGCTCCTTGCTTATACCACAGTTTTTGTTTCTAATGATGAATTCGGATGATCGATCTTGTAGATGTTGAAAATAATTCTCGGGTGAAAAGATAGCTTCCACTTTAAATCTGATAAGAAAGTTTTCTACAGCTGCCTCTTTTTTGAAAATTTCCAATCTTGTTTTCACTTCGCAGACATCACCGTATTGACAGTCAGCTGAGAAAACCACCACCACATAAGGACGGGCATCTGCTGGGCCTTTGAACGCGACAAACGGTAGACCCTCAAACATATGTATACACACTTGAATAAGCTGATCGGTTGAAAAGGAGGTTTTACCTCTTGAGACAGTCAGCACGCCTTTTCTCAACATCTCACCATCTGTGGGTAGTGATTTCCCTTCTTTGTCAATATTGAGGAAGATTTTTTGTATTTTTCTTGCTTCTTCTTGGTGTTTTCTTGCATGCCTCAACAACTCTGTTTGCTCCATCAACCCGTCGTAGCATGAGGAGTGGGGGTGAGTCATTGTAACGTCGACGTTTTCTGCTCTCTCTTCAAATTCATCAGCGATGGATGTGTGTGTCTCGCCGCAGTTTTTCATTGTTCTTCTTCTGATTTTCTCGCTAAAAAACACGGTTTATATACACAGTAGCTAGCACAAAAAAAGAATCATTATGCTTGCCTGGACTTGTCTTATTCTTTTAAACAATTGTGCAATAAAAACTGTAGTGTAATGCAGATAAAAATACTTATTCGCTCATTGCTAAAATTGTTTATATCTAATTTTCAAGACCTCAGTTGACGTTAGATAAACGTGATCAGCTCCGAGCATTCTAACTTCTGCTGGCATTGGCTTTTGTTGATAGTCAGCTGTTTTTACGATTCAGCATCGACTTGTGATTGGTTCAAGATTTTCACACCCAAATGTTTATATTTCCATGATAGATTTCTAGCTCGAGCTATCTTACAGACCATATGTTCAAAAATGCAGTTAATATCAAAGCGACGGTATTCTCAAGAGGGGTGCCCACAAATAAATTTCAAGTTCTATTTACATGTATTTACATTTCTTTTCAAGTTGTATTCACATTTGTTTAAGTTGTATTGACATTTGTTTTCAAGTTGTGTTGACATTTGTTTTCAAGTTTTTATTTACAAGTTGTTACAAGTTGGTACACATTGTCTTTGTGTTGACATTTGTTTTCAAGTTTTTATTTACAAGCTGTTACAATGTACTTCAAGTTCATGTATCAACACATTTGGAAATGACGTAGTCCACCACAATTCCACCACAAAAGTGGCTCGAAAGTGTCGTTATATACTACTGAAGTCCTTTTTGACCTTAATGCCTTTTTGGTATACTTGTTTACTAGATCACGTTGCCGTACATCGGACGGAACTACGCCTGGCCATACGGCTTAGTCACTCAGTATAATTTCATTATATGTAGATATGTCTATTTTTTTATGACAAGTTTTAGGCCGACGAATGATTCAAGTTTAGGTCAACGAATGATTTTGGTTTTGAGATCAACGAATGGTTTTATACAACAACGAATGCTCAAACATAGCGAGAATGTTTATGAGTCACCCACAATGTTTGATTGCAGCAAAACATTAATGATCCAAAGTTTGTATCTGGTAGGGTCGCCAAAATTACTCCCCACGGAGAAAAAACATTGCTGTCGATGGAAAGATTGATAGCTTTTTTGATGAACTACTGTATTGCGTGTATGGGTTATTGCTATTGCTTGATTGTTTGTTTCCATTTCGTCTTGCATTGCGCGGATTCTTGTTTCCAGTTGTCCCTGGGGACAGTAATTATTTGCTTGTTGGCGCTGCGTGGATACAGAATGCGATGCTTTGCTCTTGTCGTGGTATTTTCTATTCTTCTTGATTGGGTGCTCAGAATTTTGAACTCTGTTCGTCTCTATACTTGTGCACATGAAACAAAATATACAAATGAATAATGCACACCAAATTCTTACACTAGACAAATGCTATGAACTGAAAAAAATTATAGTTGTTTATCATTCTTTGGTACAAGTTCTGCATCAACAATGATTTTTTCACTCCGAGCACGGGTTTTTCCATTTCGGATTTTAGCCATCCCAATCGGAATAAACACTTGAAAGCGAGTATTGTCAAAACAATTGACCAAAATAACAATGAAAGCAGCAAAACTGTCATAATACCATTCAAAATTGGATCTGTTATTGAGCTAATTTCAGATAAGAGCACATTTTTTACCGTTTTGGTAAATAGAATTAATAATGTATTTAAAATCTGCCTCAAAGTTTGAATGAGTATTTGAAGTTAAAAATTTGCGCACATATTGACGGTCTTTTTGCAATTGGCTTATCGATAATGACATGCTTTGTACATCATTGTACCTATCATTATGTGCCGGAAACAGATTTAAAGCTTTTGCATAATCTACCCATGTATGACGCAATGATGGAACGAACTGATTTATTTGTGTACTGGTGCTTCTAAAGATGTAATTTTCGTATGAATAAAATCTCTGATTAACGCGAAAAGTGACTATTTTCCCTGAAATGCATTGTTCTCTGAAACGAATGCCTTCGCACAAACAACCGTCGGACCATATTTGTCCTACTTTATTAGTGTCATTAATAAGAAATCATACAAGAGAACTGGAAGAAAATGTGTTGTTGTATACCAGAGAGTGCAGAACTATTTCTTGCACTGGTTGGCAATGAATCTCGGTAAGCACATCACCGGCCGTGATTGCAGACATTTTTCGACCAGTGAGCAAACATTATTCATGATATGTAGCTATATTTATTCTTTTATGATAAGTTTTTAGGCCAACGAATGATTTTGGTATTGTGCTCAACGAATGATTTACAATAACGATATGCCATAACAAACGCACGAACAGAGCGAGAATGTTTATAAGTCACCCACAATGTTTGATTTCAGCAAAACATCGATGATCCAAAGTTTGTATCTCGTAGGGTCGCTACAATGTAAGTTGTCCTCATAATTTAAAGATGCACGTCGGTATTCAAAATGTTGGTGTTGTTGCCGTTGAGTGAGATGGTTTTTGTTGACACAGCATGTCTGACTCCAAAGAAACGAATATGTTTTCAAATCATAAATCACAACATGTAGTGCTCGAATGGTGTGACTTTGAAACAACTGCTTTCTTTTTAATTACTTACCATGCTTCTTTTTATACGCTTATTTACTAGGTCACTTTGCCATGCATCAGACGGAACTACGCCTGGCCATACGGCTTGGTCACCCGGTATTATTTCATTATAGAAGAGAGTGAACATTATTCATAATGTATAGAGATGTCTGCTCTTTCATGACAAGTTTTAAGATAATGAATGATTCAAGTTTAGGTCAACGAATGATTTTAGTATTAGGATCAAAAAATGGTTTTATACAATTGTAGCACTACGTACTACTTTGTTGTTCTATTTCCGTTTACTTTGTTCCACTTGATTAGTTTTTATGCACTATTAATTTTCACGCATCACTTAGTCTTGCAACTTTTAATTTGAATTTAATTTCGACGTGTCAATTTGGGCAAGTACACGTCGGTGTATAGGTGTGGCTTGGCTTGGGAGCGATCTTAAGTTTTGCGTTGCAGGATTTATTAATTTTGTATTTACTTTATGTATTAATCTTTTGTGTTGTATTCGATTTGAATAAAGTTTATTGAGATAAATTTGTTTAAATTTTACTAAAGTTGATATTTATATGAGTTGACAAATAAGACGTTACATATCTCGCAAAGTTTCCACTGACAAAATTGAAGAAGAAAAAAACCCTACCTACAAGAAACAGGGAAAACGCTGCGGTTGTGCTACACAATAACGAATGCGCGAAGAGAGTGAGAATGCATGTTTATGTGTTAACCACAATGTTTGATTTGAGCAAAATATCTGTTATCCAAAGTTTGTATCCTGCAGAGTCGCCATAATATCATTTTGTTTATACTGTTGTTCTGGCTACCAGATATTTTTAATAAATTCATTTTATTTAGCTCTTCTGGTAATGAAAATGTTTATTCAAGTTAATACAAGTTCTTACCAAGCATGCAAAAAGCTTCAATATTCGTCAACATTTCAAACAGCTATACAACTGTTCTTTATCAGGACTAATAACGAACGAAAGCACGATTGAGGCAATATAAATAGTGTGCTACGCAATCGAAAGAAAAAGGCAAAGCAAAAAGTTTAAAAGCGAATAATAACCAATTGTAGATTACGCCAAGTTATCATAAATTTCAGAATAAAAAAATAATTTTCTTTATCATTGATTGCATTTTCAAAATTATGAATAAAAAAAGATTCACGAAATCAGCGTTTGGTAAAATCTGCTTTAAAGGTTAAAATTTTGCTATGATCTCTGTCAAGTCGGTGATATTTGGTAATGACATGTTCAACCAATGTCGTTTTTTTATTAAAATTGTTTTCATCAACTTTTGCCAGATTTTCTGGCCTTAAATCCCGTTTATGCTCAGCCAATTGTGTTTTGTAAGCCCGTCTAGTTTAACCAATGCACATGTAGACACCAGTGCAATCCCTACAAGGAATCTGGTAAACTACACCAGGTCTAGAAAACCTTTGCACCGAGTCTTTTGCCTTCGGTAAAATGTCGTTTAATGTTAAACGCGGTTTGCTACAAACCAGAATTCCTACGTTTCCAAAAATTTTTGACTAAGCCTACCTATGCTGGAAGTACTGTAATACCGGGACAACCCTTGGGTGTGACAAAGCAAGCTTTGAATCGTCACCCTCTGTTCAAACATACGATTAATACAAGAGCCCAGCGATGCTGGGTGTCCCAGATATTAAACTGAGAAGAACAGATACTACACTTGATTTTAGCTCTTAAAAGCCGAGAAGCGATGCCCGGTCATGGGGCTTTGACCTGATCAGCCCCCGAACATCTTCCCATTTATAGAGCATGCCTGCTAACCCCCACTGACATGTTTGCAGCAGCAGCAGGTTCGCAACAGCTTACGAATCACCACAATTCTCCTTTCTCTTTTTTAAACAATGCATGCATGCATGCATGCACGCATGCACGCACCCACGCACCATCATCACACGTTGATACTACATATTTTTAGGAGCTCTTGAGATAGGTTCTCGCAGCTCGTCCCTTGTTCTTGAAAAACAGCATTACATAGCGCGCAACTTACCTTATTCAAATAGAATGCTGAACAATCGTCGAGCAGCCGCTTTATTGCCTTTCAATGCTCTTCTGCTTGTGGTTTGATTTCGAGTGCCAAAATGTGACTTTGGTCACAAGTTGACGACCTAGGTGAAAAAACAGAAGCAAGAGCCTACAACATTCGGTATTTCCAGGCGGTCACCCATCCAAATACTAACCGAGCCCAATGTTGCTTAACTTCCCAGATCGAACGACATGGGGTACATTCAACGTGATATGGTCGTAGGCGATAGTGTTTTGCAAAAACGAGCATTTTAAATGAAGCAGCTGGCTTATGAGCTAGTTCTTTTGCGAAATCGACTCGAAACTCACTGATAAGCTGGCTGGCAAAAGCGCAGCGATTAAAAGCTAGGATTTAACGAACAGGAAGGTTGCACGCACGTGATCAAACGTAATCAAAATGCGCTTTCGAAAAAAGTGGCTGACCACTTTTAGAGTTTTTACATTGAATTAAATAGGAGTGATATCGTTTTTTGCAAATCAAAGAGATAAACGTGACAGTTGTTAAATGAACGTCAAATATGCTGTTTTACTGATGTTAAGGAATGAATCTGAAGTCAAAGTAAGGTAAGAGGTGCTAAGGTTTGCTTGTTATTACTAATAGTTGGGCTAATTTTATGGGCTAAACATGCAGGCTCATTTGTAGCCAGTGTAGCGTGTCGCGCCTTGCACCTTATCGAGCTGCCATGCCAAACATCTTTTTGTCTTTTTTTCTATATTTTTTTTGTTAGTTTGCTTTCGGTGGCTTAGCACCTTGCTCCCGCCAATGTGTGTGATTCTAGTTGTTTACTGCAAGAGCTGTGTTTGCTAGTTTGCAACTTCGTGCGACCCCAGTTTGACGCCCAGCTTGCGCACCATTGCTACTTTACCTTACGATTTTACTGATGAAGTAATATTAACTGACGAAGTATCTACCGTCAGGTTTGTAGCCGCTCGGCTATCTCCGTTTAAAGTATATCGTGCTCCTATAGTCCGCACAGCTTTCCGGCAACCTAGCCGTGATATTGCAACGCGTATTGTTTATTGTTATTGTATGCGTCTAAAATCACACACATTTATTTTTCTTTTTTTGTTAGGGCTAGATAGGTTTATGTTTTTGTCCTCTCATGGTAGCTCGTTGGTCGGCTTGCCTTTCCCGCCATCAAGTTGTTTATCCGTTGCTTTCGTTTATGTGACGTGTGCGGTGTCCTGGTTACATAGACATGTGCAGCGACCTAATTCGCGGCGACGCGTGCAGTATTTTGTGATCGACCATGTGGTTAGACATTTTGTGCTCGCTTTTTTCATCGATCGCTGTGGTGAACGAACGTGTTCTGGTTGTCTGTCATGTTTCTCGTTCGTTGTTGATTGTCGTGGCAAAAGGACGTGATTTTTGATTATTATCTGCCACAGCATGGTGAATTGATGGAATAAAATATTACTGTCGTGCTTTCTTCCTTGTGACTGCCATAGTTCTCAGCAATTGGGGTTCAGTCAGCACGCTCTTGCTCAAAGAACTTATTTCCGACACCTGGTTCTGTGAGAATTTCATATTCGATTAAACAGCGTGTTTGGGAATGCTGAGTTTAAGTTGATTATAATGTGCAACTTATGCAGTATATTTGGTTGCATAAGCACATTGAAAAGCTGTAAACTTAAATTACATTGTAGCGTAAATGACTGGGCAGACTTCTGCATAGTTTGTCATATCTTGGATTAAATATTGATTGACAAAATCAGTAATTTTTGAAATTTTTTGTCAATAGTACTTGCAGACCAGTTGTATTGATACATCAGATATAATTTTGTGATCTTAACTACTCCTTAAACAATTTTTTAACTATTGCCTAGGCTGCTGGACTGAGGGTAATTAAAAAACTTATGGTACCAATTCATTTATTCATGCGTATGAGCTCATGCTCTATTTGCGTGTCTTTCGTCAGACTTGGCTACTACGACGAGTAGACTTCTTGGTTCCATCGCCTGTTTGCCACATAAAGATGGAGGTATCCCGTTAAGTGTCTCGCCCAAGGACAAAACAAGCAAGCTTGTTGGAAAACTTACCGTACCGGTAGAAATGATCAGCTAATGGTTATTTTGGTAATGTACCGACGAGTATTTAATTGGTATAGAATTATTTTTAACTGAGGAGTAAATACTATTGAGATGGAACTTTTCTTGGGGGCAATTTTTTAAAATGGGCACACAGTACTAAGTTTAGCCTAGTCAACTGAAAGACCGAATCTCAACCAAATTTTGAATAAATTTATTTTTGATTAAATTTATTTTGTAGCGATCGTGTAACCTTTGCCCTTATGCCTACCCCGCGCGCATTTCTTTTCGTGTATTGCTACCTGGTGTTATTTTTTCATTTTCGTAGAAACGTGAGTCATGCATTCCTTTGTCATTCTATAGTGATTATGTAACCTTTGCCCTCACCTCACCTATGTGCATCTGTTTCAAATATTGTCTCGCGGTTAGTTATGTTTTTGTAGAAATGTGAGTCATGCATTCCTTCGTGTTTCCAAACATTAATCATCGTGCTTCCTTTTGTTTTTCGTAGAAACGTGACTCATGCATTGCCTCGTCTTCACCCCATGAAAAGTTATTCCTCATGCCTTTTTTTCATTTTCTTTGAGATATAAATATCTCTTGGTGTTTGGATAAAACATCATAAAACAGAAAACAAAAAAACAGAATTAACTTTTGGACTGAAGATGCCGCTAAATTTTGAAATTGTACGATAATTTTTGGTGAAAGGTTTAATAAACAAAACAGAAAAATTCGTGTCAACTGAAAACTTAAGGAAACAATTCGATGACAAAGAACTCCCGTGAACTTAAGTAATTAAATGTAGGTCGGTAGGCTCACGCTACAGCACGCCACGCCTCTGGCGCTACAATTTGTTTCTGAGAATCCAACTAGCAATAATTCATTCCAATTTTAAACTAATTTCTCATTAGTTTTCAAAATAACACAAAAGTTGGTGTTCGCTCTATATCTCTCCACCATAAAGTATAGCTTTTGGTTAGCCACGTTTATTGGCGCGAAATGTGTGACGTCTTATGCAATCTTCCTATAAACGAGAATTATTTGATTTATTTCTTTTGCATACAAAACTACGTGGCAACACCATGTGCGCTATGGCAACAAACGCCAAAAGCGAAGATTGATAATGCAGGACTAGCTGCCCCAGCTTTGATTGTTGTTAACAGCAGATATTGAGATTTCGATAAATCGCAGCCATGCAGTTGTCACCGTATTTTTTCTAAAATGTTGGGTTTTGTCGCAATTAGTTTAACATCCAAGTTAGAGTAACAGACTGATTTGATTTAAAGTTAACAGAATTTTGTAATGTGGTAGTTTTGCTGTTAGGTCTTTTCTTAATTGATAGCAGAGATTGGCAGTATCTAAATACATGTATCAGCGATATCATTACTTGATACTTTTGTATTGGTATCGAATCATTATTGCTTAAAGTGTCATGTATCAATAACAATTTATTTAGTTTTCCTGATACTTCTTGTATCAGCGATACTATTAATCTATTTAATATTGATTATGCTGACGCTCAAGTAAGCAAATGTGCTGAAAACAATTACACCTTTCACTCTTTTGCATGCACAACTTTTCGGTTGTTGTTGCCATACTTCATGATGGCTTTGATCTTTGATTAAGTGTGCTGGTAATATTCATTTTTCCTTACATGCTGCTAATTGCACCATTTTGATCAAAGCATAACAGCTGTCAGTATATTGGAATGTATCTCACGACATACACTATTTGAATTTACTGGTTTTGAGCAGCAATCTGAACCAACTGAGCCTAAAAAAAGCATTTGAGCTGTTAGGCCTTCGTGATTTTATCAAATTAGCAGAGTTGAATAATTAAATGCAGTATGTAGTCTTTAGATTGAGCTACTGGTATGTTAACCGTTATCTTTCTTTTTCATCCATACTTTCATCTTAACACTTTAACTGCATCGTGCGCCATATATGGTACAGTGCTACCTGGCTCAACCTGCATCGTGCGCCACATATGGTACACACTCAAAATTTGATATATATTCTAAAAACCATTATTTACAGCAACTCGTTCAGTATTTGTGTCCCACGGTTTTCTTTAGGCAGTGGCTATTTCGCCGTCGACGGCAATTTGCCCTTGGAATGTGTTTTGCCGTGATCATTCACGTGTGTTTATATAGCCAAATTTGCTATTATCACACCAGTGACTCTGTGGTGTAGTGGATAGAGCGCTGGTCTTGAGATACCAAGATATCGGGTTCGAATCTCAGCTGGCCAGGGCTTGAAAAGAAAGGCAGTGTACACTGAAGGGGCAGGCCCGGTATGTAAATGTACGGGGCAGTGTACACTGTAAGGGAGTGTGCAGGGTGGGGGATAGAGACCTGGGGGTGCAAAATTTTTTTTTTGGTTTTTAAAATTGACCAATCAGAGACGACCAAAAGTCACATGTTTAGTACGTCATTAAGATTGACCAATCACAAACAACTCACGGCAAAATAGTCTCTGAGGGTAAATTGCCGTCGACGGCAAAATAGCCACTGCCTTTTCTTTACGCTAGATGATTGCACTTACATTTATAGAGCAGCACACAACCTCTCTCTCTGCTAGCTCAATGGTGACTGAAGATATACAGCTTGAAACGCAATGCAGGCGCGGCATCATGGCTGATCTCAGAGATGCGGTTAAAGTGTTAAATCAAAAATTGTACATAAATATTTTTTCTGGCCCAACCCTCTGCTATCTTTGTGTATGAAACTTTACACTAAGTTTAAGATGGTTAAAGGGCATAGTTACGTAGTAAAAATGGATTCATTGGAGCATCAAAAAAGAAAATATTTTGAGTGCATTCACTAATTACTCTCTGCATCAACTTATCTGTAATTTCCTTTACTCTGGTTCTGCTAGCTTACAATAGTGAAAATTCACCTTTGCTTTTATAAACTAGGTTTGCAGTTGTGCTTATCACAAATTATTTTTAGGTCAGCATCAGTCTAGCCTGCTGAAATGTATCATAGATAGCATTTTTTGAAGCTTTACATGCCATAATCATAATGAAGTTGAATTTAACCTTTTGTTCTATTAATCCTATATGCTTTTTTACACCATGGCAGGTAGTAACAGTGCTAGATTTCAAAAATCTACAATTCAGGTCAAATTGTAAGCTGGCTGAACTGATATCTGGTATGTGGTTACCAGGCAGTATGTTTGCACTTTGGCAAAAACGTTTATGTTTTGATTATCAATAGGCAAAACAGATTTAAGATAGCAAAAATTCTCCATCTGATCAACAGAAATCTGGTGGCACATTGGTTGGCAGGAGGTAAGCAGAGGCAAAGGAACTGGATTCAAATGTGAGTCCACCTAATGATGCTCAATGAAAGTCAAAACTGGTAGTGAAATTGGTTTTTTCTGTATTAAATTGTCAACTTAATATGCCCTCTTCAAAAAAGCTCACATGTCAAAAACATTGATGTTTGTTACCTGTATGTTGTAAACTTAACTGCTGTGGAGTTCAATAATACACTTATCAGCCTGACTTAACCAGGAAGCCTAGAGTGGCTAGCCAGCTTATTTGGCCAGTTTGGTTACATTTACAAAATACCTAAAAGTATCTAGGTACTTGTATTGGTGATACTGTATCAATATCAGTATTGAAATAAGTTGACAATGTATCAAGTGTTTTATCAAATTCACATGTTAAATTGTATCATTTATCAGTGTCAATTAAAAATGAATTTCAACTATTGCATTCATCATTGATTGTTAGGCCTAACTTAAAATTGGTTCACTAACATGTTTTTATGGTAAACATATTTGCCTCAATAATGGTTGCCAAAATTATCAAACCAATGATGCTGCTTCTGGTCAAGTTTAAAGACAGATGGATCTACTTGGTGTTTTTGGGATTGTAATAACTCTTAGCAATTCATGTACAGCATCCCAGGGTGTGATACATTAATTTATATAATACAACCTTCGGTCACTTGGAATAGTTTTTATTTTTTGTAGGCAGTGTACCAAGTCCAAATACATTGCACGAGTGATCTCATTCTCCCATAAAAATGCGATTAGTTGGTGATTTGTTTTGTGACTTGACAAGAACTAGCTTCAGAGGCAGTAGGATATTGCTTAAATGCAGTGCATATTTGCATGCAAGCCAACTGTGATTAGATTACTGAAACAAGATGTTGCTCATTACAGTCTGATGTACTGGACAGCACTGAAAATTTGTACTGGACAGTATTAAAAACAGATATTTAAGGAAATTTGAATATTAAACATGAAATGGACTGCACTAAAATAGCAAATTATGGAACTACAGAAATTGTTTCTGAAATGTGAAAAAATACCAATTGTACAACAGAGCACATGATTGACAGATGCAGCCAGGCCTGTTTTGATCTATAAAATCTCTTCAGGGCACCTCCCTCAATGAGAATCAAGATCAGCAACCACGGCTTTCATTTCACAATATCTAGTGGGATTGATCTATATGCAATCTTAAAAACATTTTTTATTGGTGGTACCTAAGTAAAGTAGCACAAAAAAACATTTTCCAATTTTTCATGCATTCCTTGCTACTTGCAGGAAGAGCACATAAAAACTGCTCATACATTTGTAGTTAGAGTGGTTATAAGTAGTGAATATAACTTGTTCACTAGTTGGCTAAACAGGTCAAGTTATATTCGTTATGAATAACAGAAATAGAATAGATATGAAAATTTACAAAAATGGTCAATTTAACTCAACTCAATTATCTAATTTTACCCAATTCAGTGGTGGTGTTTTAGTTTTTATCAACTTCCATAAATTTCTGTGATTTCCTCACTTTTTTGGTTAGTCTCAATATTTTTTCTATATATATATTCACTAGGCTAGTCAATGTGCTTGATTGCTGTAATTTATTTTTTGAAATCACTTTTTGTGTTGCAGTGTTTTTGTGCTTATTATTTTTTGAAAAACATTTTCCAATTTTTCATGCATTCCTTGCTACTTGCAGGAAGAGCACATAAAAACTGCTCATACATTTGTAGTTAGAGTGGTTATAAGTAGTGAATATAACTTGTTCACTAGTTGGCTAAACAGGTCAAGTTATATTCGTTATGAATAACAGAAATAGAATAGATATGAAAATTTACAAAAATGGTCAATTTAACTCAACTCAATTATCTAATTTTACCCAATTCAGTGGTGGTGTTTTAGTTTTTATAAACTTCCATAAATTTCTGTGATTTCCTCACTTTTTTGGTTAGTCTCAATATTTTTTCTATATATATATTCACTAGGCTAGTCAATGTGCTTGATTGCTGTAATTTATTTTTTGAAATCACTTTTTGTGTTGCAGTGTTTTTGTGCTTAATATGAATTTTCATATTTCTGTAAATTTTCATGCTTTAGTGTTAACCCATGAAATTACTGAATATGAAAATTTGTTTGAAAAAAGGAATTATGGAACCACAGAAAACTATCAGTTTTAACCAAAAAATAGAAATTGTGGAAGTACAAAAATTCACGAAAGTTAATAAAAGCTAAAAGTGCAATAACTTAATTGGCCAAAATTGTATTATAGGTTTGAGTTGAACCAAGTATTTTTGTACAGTAAATACTCATATTGCTGCAATTTCTGAAATTTGATTTGTATTTTTTTCATCTTTCATTAAGAATTTTTGTAATCTTGTAAATTTCTCTATTTTAGTGTGGTTGATTGTACTCAATGTAAATAACTAGGCCATTGTGAGCAGTTTTGCATGTGGTTATGATTAGTACATGTTGATCTTGATAACGTCTGCATTTTATTAAATTAGAGTTAGATTAGGGCTAGGTTTAGGGTTAATTGACTTTGTGATGGATGTTGTGCACATAATGGACCTTGTGGACGTGCACTATTTAGTAGGACTGCATTGTGAGTGGCTGGTTATCACTTTGTCAGTTTTCATGTGGTGTGGTTAAATATTTATAGCACAAGCAAAGCAATACTTACGGTTAATCTTGATGATTGCCCATAACTTTGGCCAGCTAAAGCCTGTATTAGGTTTGCAAAGACCATTTAGAAAAACTGAATTTTTTTGGTAGCCAATTCCTGCAAATACAGTGAAAGTCTTGTAAACCAAACTGAGCCCTAATAACACTCAAACTGATATAGCTGGTTCAATTTTGAGTGAAAGTGCTGATGTTACATTTCATCCTCACAAAATTATCTCCATGTGATTGTTTTGAGGAAGTGTTTTTAAAGTGAACATCCCATTCACATAGAAACCTACCACAAAAGTGCACAAGTATAGTAGTAAGCACTTTACAATAAATGCATTGTAGTTAAAGTACACATGAACAATGAAAACAGATTGTATTTATTTATGCGTTTTTGAAACTTCAATGAAGCACAATTTAGATACTGAATGTCTAGAACAGAGTGTGGCATTTTAACATGAATGATTCAAACCAGCCCACATTTGTCTTTAACAGTTTCCACAATCTTGTCTAACTGCCACTGTGAATGAGATTGTGATTTGTGATCAGTAGGTACCATTCAATAACTACACTGTGGGTTTGTAAATACCATTTCTGTATATGTACATGACATTAGGCAATATTCTTGAACCTATTTTTTCCCAACCTGGCTGCATGGGAGCTAAACTGGGGCTCAACATTGTTAAGCATAGCAGTCCTATTTTTCAAAGACACTTAAGAAAAGGTTGGAAATACATCTTAGCAGCTGTAAATTATTTGGACCAAGAGACTCATTACTACAATGGTCTAGGAAAACTGGTTCAAGAGAGTATAAATTGAGAATAGATTTTGCCTGATTCATCAATGCATGTAACACATTATCAAGGACAATCTGATCTTTCAATAACATGAACACAATGCATCAAATAGATCTAATAAGCTTCTCCTTGGTTTCTGCTCATACAACTGGAAGCAGGCAGATTAAAGTTTCATTGAATCTGCTGTAAGTTAGGAACAGTAATTATTTTCTGTTGCTCAAAATTGTGCAATTGTTGCTATAAGTAAAATGGGCATCTAGGATGAGCAGTAAACCTTCTAAAAGCATTAAAAAATCCAGTGGTCATGACATGTAGTACAATTTCTATTTGAACTGTGCATATGGTCTTGCAAGTTAAAATACAACCATACTGCTTCAAGTCACTGCAATCTTGCTCAATGAAAAAAGGTCCAAAGCAATTTATATCCATGTGTGAGCCTGGAGCTTACCTTCAGGAAAATCAGTCATAAGCTGCTTCCCAATATTTGCAATGTTCTGTTTTTTACTCAACATGCAGTTACTATGTGGACTGTAGAGGCTTTTTTCATAATTCAACACTTTTGCATTAGTAAACACTTGTGTAACTTCTACTGCTATGACCAACTTCAAAATGGTGTTTGGCTATCAGCAGTTTGATAAAACGCAAGAGATTGGGAAGCATAATCATGTGATGTTTATGCCAATTAATGGGGGCTTTATGATATGTGATCCAGCAAGATTGGGTTGAGCGTTATAGTGAAAATGGAGCATTTGATTAACAGGAATATGATAAAATGCGAGAGATTAGGCAGGATAATCAAGTATTGTGCATGCAAACTAACTGGAGCTTTATGTAGCATACAGTGTACCTTCGATTTAATAAACCTTGGTTTAATGGATTTTGGATTTAACAAACTGTGAAAAACAGTTAAATTTTAATAAAACCAGATACTGTTGGTTTATGCCTAAACTGTAATTGCAGTTCAAAAGTTAAAATGTTTGGCAGCGTTGAATTGCTTCTCTTGTTCATTGCTTGTAAACAAAGTATTGCTCATCATCGTACTGATACATAACAGTACATGTAATATTCTTAAACAATGGATGGTCTATATCTGGTACAGGGTTCCACTTTACATCTTTCTGCCTTGGTGCAGGCATCAATATATATTACTTTAAACATAATCAAGATGCCAAGGCAATAAGGAAAAAAAGACGTGTGAATTTGCCTGTAACAAGCATTTTTTTGAGTGGAGATGAAGAAAAGCAGCAATGACCAAGAGTGAGTGGCCGATTTTGTGCGCCAAAATTGAAGGTGTCAACTTGGTAAACTTATGTTGACGCATTAGTTGATTACTCCTCATACAGCCAGGTACTGGCACATCACTATGGAAATCTGAGAACGGACAGGGAGCTGGTCATTACAGAACAGCTGGGTGGTTGCCATACGAATATTAGCAAAGTTTTTACTCCTTGTTCTTCTGCTAATTCTGCCAGTCCCAGTAACAATGCTCCAGGTGTCAGTAGTAGTCCTGCCACTCCTGAAATTGAATGTGAAGATGGCCATCAAACAGTGATAGCTGTTTGACTCTCTGACTTAGATCCGCCAATGATCATCTCCAACTCTGACTAATTGCATTTGAATTAGTATAAGATTCACATCTGCAAAACATATTACAGTGGTTTTAGCACTACCAATAAACACAAAAAATCTAAATAGCTGTGTGTTTTGTTTATATTATCAATGCAATTTGCCAATTATCATGTGCAGATATGTTCACAAAATATGCCACATTGTAATTGTAGAGAGCTTTTTTCTATTGGACATTTTTGGGCTAACCTGTGGCATATTTCCCAGCAACAGATATTTTCAAGTAACGGACAGACTTCAGTCTGCATTAGTCAACTATATGATCTATTAAAATAGAGGTAAGGGTTTTTGTTTAAGACTAAGGGTTAAGCATTTTTGTGGAAACAGGGCAATGTGTGGCCCTTTTGATGTGTGTAAATTCTTACATAAAGTAGAAAATTACTCACCTTTAACATACTTAATGAATTCCATCTCTGCCTGCTTTATTTTGTCTACATGGCATTTATTGGCCTCGTTGATAGGAGTGTTCTTTGTTTTACATGAAAGAAACTTTTTATAATGCAAGAGCCAAGCAGTAGACGGTAATAGTTCAATCTGTGGCCTTCAAATTTTGCGTTGGCCTTCAAATTTTGCGTTGCCTAGCAGTAGGCACCAGATGATGCAACAAGTTTAATTGTAGTGGAAAAGAAATTGATAGGAAGCAGCAGATAAACATTTTGCAGCCCAGCAATCTACAAGTTTAAATAGAAATTCAGCTAGTTTTAACCATAAATGAGTCTGTGCAAGCATTCTGACAGTAATGGCTTGTGTTGCCACTTCAGTAAAATTTCTTTCAAGGTTTGTATCACTGATTACTTAGTTCCGAATTTCTTTCTATGTTATCAAATCTGCATGACATGGCTGATAATTTTACCAGGTAGGGTTCTCTACTCCAGCAATTTTGTGTCCTATATAGTTTTCTTTCCTGTTACTTCTCATATCCACTCTTTTGTACTGGAGGCATACTGTCACATAAAAAGTCTTTGACTCACAGTTTCCCTCAGTATCCACTGAAGAACTTGTAATCTTCGCTGCAATGGCCACAATCTTTTGTCAAACTGTTATTTCTGTAGAAGTGGAAGAATTGAGAGTCCTTTATGCATCATCTGTAATCATTTGACCCAAGAACCTTTTATCTCATTCTTTGTGCTGCGATGGACGCTTTATATTGCATGCCATTTGGTGACTCCTTTTCTCTGTACTATCTCTAGTCTTAGCCTTGGCTTCTGGGACTCCATGGTCTCCCACCATGCACCCATCCCTTGGGTGGGGTTGGGTAACAGCAACAACAACATTTATTGCTTGAAGTCAAAGATATACTCTATAATTTTGATCTATGGTGTTGGTTTCTCTTGTCTCTTAGTGTTTTTTCCTGAGTCTTAATTATGCTGAATCTACTTCCCTTCAGGCTCACCTTCATTCTACTCTATTGGCCTTCATTGCTCTTGGGCAGAGTTTCTCAAGCCATTGGTCACAATGATCTCACAGATGAGTTGCAAGTATATTTTGCCAACAATTGTATGTACTTTTATGCGTTATTTATAATTACTGTATATACTCTCATATAAGCTGAGTTTAAAACTAAAAAAAAAATTATCAAACGAAGGGGTCGCCTTATACGTGCATAACTCTGATCACACTCAAATGAAATGACATTACGCTAACTTAATTCCAACAACTACAACTCTAGATTGCCTATTCTTGTATGCGTTTTGCCTTCATTTATCTTTAAACTACCCCATGATGCGTGCGCTGAAATGCATTTCTCTTTCATATACTTTTGAACAACTGCATCCGCTGAAACACATTTCTTTAAATTACTGCTTGCACTGAAATGCATTTTTCTTTCATATATCTTTAAATTACCATGTGTGCTGAAACGCATTTTTCTCATATATCTTTAAATTACTGCATGCATGATCACTTGCATGTTTATGCTCTTCACTTGCATGTTTACAATCGTCGCTGGCATGTTCACAATTGTCGCATGTTACGATTTGTAGGGTTGGCTTATAAGCAAGTCTTTGTAAAATTTATCATTTTAGGGCCATTTTTTAGGGGTTGTCTTATATGTGAGTATATATGGTATGCCTTTTTGTGCATTGCTCTTTGCAGTCACTTTGGCAAATTGTGTTTTCAAGCAAGTTTGGTTTTCAAAAAAAGGATGAGAAACGTTGCCTGAAGGAATAGTAATGAGGAACTCTTGTCCACAATTACAAAACTTGACTGCATAATGTGGTTGTTTGACAAAGTGCCATTATGGCTGCATACTCTTGATGACACAAACCACAGTTATAAGCAGTGGGCCAAGTCTTAGCAAAGGTAGCAGATTAAACAGTTGGTTGTCTTTAGCGCCTGAACAGTGAACCCTTGCCTAAAACCAGAGTGTGAGTAGTTAAAGCAGATTATATCATTAGCAAGAGGGAAATTGACTTGACAGGTGGAAGCTTTATATTCTACTTACATTTGCATTTTGCTCATTTTTAATTCATTTTAGTTTGATTAATGGAATAGATTTTTATCATCATCTTTTATTATGTGTGTTTGTGACACAAGCTGCACCTGTCCATGCAGTCCATTAAAAAAATAGTTAGTCCATTTAGTACGTTTTTTGGAAAGCAGCTGAAAATAAGATATTGGTTTGTAGTAGCAATAATATGATTCATATTTGAGCAGCTGTTTTATAACTTCACATCATTTGAAGATTCTATTTTTCACACTTTAAAAAATGATTGGTTGCAACAAGAGATGTGGAAGAAGTGACAAAAGAAAAGATTATCAAAGCAGGTTGGTAAAAATTTGTATAAAACGCAATTGTCTGAATGTCTAATGGAAGGTTTAATATTAGTTTTTTCTGTAAATAACTGTAATGATGTGAGTACTGTACCAAACTACTGACAAAAAGGGGTCCCGATGAATATCAAATCATTCGGCTGCATTAGTCGCAGAAAAGGGAGGTTGATATTCTGACTTCTTAGCTTTCTAAAATTTGTCCAAGAGGAGTGCCTGGACCTTTACTGCTTGAAGAGTACTTAATAAAGAGCATATTAACAAATTGAATGAAATTTCAAAACAGCAGAAAATAACTGAAATTTACCCAATTCAACCTCAAAATTGATAAAAGAAAACATGCTTCCATTCTTGAGCCAACGTAAATCTGAATGAATTGCCTTTCAAATTTACCAACTCTTGTATTGTAGTGTTTAGTGCACCAAAAACAATTAACAAAGGCTTAAAATGGTGATTGCTTACAATGCAAATGAGCAGGCAGAGATGGATAGAAAATGTGATGTGATGTGATAGTGTAAGGTGAGATTCAAGGGCAAGGGTTTGAAAGAAACATCGGCCAAACTAACAAACACAGGTGGTGCTCTAGCACTTGATTCCTTTTGATGGTTTGGAGGCTTCTGATGTAACAGGTCTTTGAGAGACTAATAAAACTATTATTTTATTTCGAGGCTCGTCCTTTCTAGGGATAGTGATTTGGGTAGTGGGATTATTGCCTTATTGCCATAATGCCTTTGATCTAGCATTCAACTTGATCCCCAGTATCAAAAAAATGATTTGGATGTTGACAACTAGATGCTTCTTATTGTTTGCCCTGTTGATGGGATTACCAGTCAGTAATTTGCATTCATGACTGGTTCAAAATGAGCTGCCATTTCTCCCTTATCTTAATTCAGTTAGGTTAGCAGCATTAACCTTTATTGTTGTTCGCACTGTACCTCCATTCCAAGAATGAGGAGGGGTAAACCAACTAATCAAAGTTGCTTCTTTCAGCACAACTAGTCTTGCAGATGTAATTGTAAGCATTGTAAATGAGAAACGGATTGTTGAATTTTGATTTATTTGTTTTCTATCAAATTGCTTTTTCATCACTCATGCTACTATGTCACTTAGTTGTGAAATCAGCTCACTTCTTATTGGATGATATCTATACAGATTTGCATTAAGAGATTTACTTATTGAAAGAGTGAATAATACAATATGTATTGTGACTTTCAATCAATACACAAAATCTGAAAAAAATTAACAATTATCTTTTTTGCGTGAGAATGTTGTTTGCTGTGGGTTCATATATGTGAGGACCTGTTAAGCAACTAATTGATTGCTCTGTAATTTCAAACTGCAAGACCAGTCATATCAAGCTCAGTTTGTGGTTTGCAATATGTTCTTCTGCACAACTTTTAAACATTGCAGATGTTTTGATGTCAGGGTCCTGTGCTCCCTCCAAAAGTTTAATAAAACTTTTGTTTGTGACCATTTCATTGTACTCAAAAATAATAAGTAAAAACTCCATCATTTTTGTTTAGCTCTTATCAGGAGTTATCATTTGAATGAAGCCTGGTGTTGCTGGAAAGGTATTTATAGCAATTGAGATTGGTGAAAATGTTGGAACGTTCTGATTGGTAGACAACCAAACGTTTTGTTAAGTCCAAATTATTAATGTAATTTCGGCAAGTAGACTAATTCTTTCAGGCGACAAAGCTCTGGTTTAAGCATTTTAATTATAGTGTCTTCCAAGATTGATAACTGAAAAAGTTTTCTTTTTTTACCCAAAATAGAAAATTGGTTATTGTAGTAAGAGGCGCATTTTTCATTGTTGAGGAGGTGTTGTCCTATTGTTGAGGTACAAGTATAATTGGATTGAGGTAAGTCACGATCTGGTTAAGTTTGGTTTCTTATTGCCTTTGGTATGTGCTGTTTTATTCTATCCTGCAGTCTTTGAGAAGTGCAGCCTACGTACCAACAATCACAGCAGCACATTGATAGACAATTGTACTTTGTTGCGTGGTAGGCACAACATCTTTGCAGACCATTGGAAGCATCTTTCTTGTGGAAAATACTACACAAAGTTTTACTGCACCAAAACACAAGCTGACAGCAGTTTTGCATTGCTTTTCAAATTTTGTGGAAATATTGCCAATCCATGGTAGTTTAAGGTAAACTGGACATTTTTCCAGTCCTTTCTTTGGTGGTGATTTAGACTCTTCAATCTTCCTTTTTATTTCTGAATTAATTAAATTTTCCGCATAGCCATTGGAGCAGATAATCGATTGAATGGAATCTATTTTCTGGGGTAATTTTGGAGGTGAACAAATTGCCAAATTTTAACTTTGTTTATCACAAACCTTCATTTTCCAGCCAGTACAATCACTGAGATTCTTTTGAGCCTAAAAGCAGAAAAACCAATTTTATTGGGCTTTGTACACCTAGCTTTAGCAATTTGTTTATATTCAAAATTACTTCAGGAAATAGATTTCATTTGATCAATTTTCTGCTTCAATAGCTATCCAGAAAATTTAATTAATTTGGGAATAAGAGGAAGATTGAAGAGTTTAAATTACTGCCAAAGAAAGGATCGGAAAAATGTCTAGTTTACCTTAAAAACTGCCATCAGCTCTTATTTTGGTGCAGTAAAACTTTATGTAGTATTTTCTACAAGAAAGATGCTTCCAACGGTCTGCAAAGATGTTGCACCTACCAAGCAACAAAGTATGGTGGTTTATCAATATGTGTGCCACTGTGATTGTTGGAACCTACGCCACACACCTCAAAGACAGCAGGATAGAATAAAACAGCACATACCTAAAGCAATAAGAAACCAAACTCAACCAGATCATGACTTACCTCAACGTAGTTTTCATTGTACGATAAATACTAAGCTGATTGAAGTGTAAAAGGATCTAGTCAAAAACTTTGACCAATCAAAAACCGAGCAATTATAGCTGGAGATCATCAGTACTTTTGCAATAGGACAACACCTCCTCAACAATAAAAAATGTGCCTCTTACTATGATAGCAACCCGTTTTCTATTTTAGCTAAAGGGAGAATACTTTTTCAGCTTGGAGCAACTTTGATTAAAATGCTTAAACCAGAGCTTTGTCGCCAGAAAAAATTCATCAATATGCTAAAATTACATCATTGATTTGACTCGATGAAACGTTTAGTTGTCTACCAATCAGAATGTTCTGACATTTTCACCAATCTTAATCGCTATAAATACCTCGCCATCAACACCAGGCTTTATTCTAGCAATAATTCCTAAAGAGAGCTAGACAAAAATGTTAGAGTTTTCACTTATTCTTTTTAAAAGAGTACAATGAAATGGTTGCTAACAAAAGCTTTATTGAAATTTTGTACCACTTCTCATCCTTCCAAGAGTTTGGTTAGTGTGTATCTGCCAATGCAAGTGTGAAAGTGCTAGCAAATGCATAAAAATCACTGGACAAAATTTGGCAGATATTGCTGAACAAACCATTACGCCAGATAGGTAAATTATTTTGAAGCTGTAAAACAGGCTATTCTGATAGTGCTATTCATTCAGATTATAAGCTAAGCTAACAAAGATTTAATGTCGTTTACACTAAGTCAGTTCACAAATCCTTTGTCCAAAATTTTTAGGGTTGCTAAATGCCTCTGTGAAACATCACATGACATTGGTGCAACTGTGATTTACAGCTAATGTGTGTAGCATTTGCACACCTTTTTGTCCAGTAGAATTGGTGTGTAATCGTTTCACTTATGGTGTCAACTTGCTTGAGATAGCACATATCTCAGTCTAAAGCTTTAGTTATCGACCATTTCATATTACTCTTTTGCAAAGAATAGGTGAAAACTCTAACGTTTTCGTCTAGCTCTCATCAGGAGTTATCGCTAGAATGAAGCCTGGTGTTGATGGCGAGGTATTTATAGCGAACGAAGCTGGTGAGAATGACGGAACGTTCTGATTGGTAGACAACCAGACGTTTCGTCGAGTCCGAATCAATGACGTAATTTTAATGTGTAGACGAAATCTTTTTGGCGGCAAAGCTCCGGTTTAAGCATTTTGATGAAAGTCGCTTCCAAGGTAGATAAATGAAAAAGTGTTCTTCCTTTAGCCAAAATAGAAAATTGGTTGTCATCATAGTGAGCGGCGCATTTTTTATTGTTGAGGAGGTGTTGTCCAATTGCCGAAGTACAGGTATGGTTGGATTGAGATAAGTCACAATTTGTTTGAGCTTGATTTCTTATTGCTTTCGGTATATGCTGTTTTATTCTATCCTGCAGTCTTTGAGATGTGCGGCCTATGTACCGACAATCACAGCGGCACACGTAGGTGGGCCACAGGTCTCTGTCTAGTTTAAAAATTGTCGGTACATAGGCCGCACATCTCAAAGACTGCAGGATAGAATAAAACAGCATATACCAAAAGCAATAAGAAATCAAGCTCAAACAAATTGTGACTTATCTCAATCCAACCATACCTGTACTTCGGCAATTGGACAACACCTCCTCAACAATAAAAAATGCGCCGCTCACTATGATGACAACCAATTTTCTATTTTGGCTAAAGGAAGAACACTTTTTCATTTATCTACCTTGGAAGCGACTTTCATCAAAATGCTTAAACCGGAGCTTTGCCGCCAAAAAGATTTCGTCTACACATTAAAATTACGTCATTGATTCGGACTCGACGAAACGTCTGGTTGTCTACCAATCAGAACGTTCCGTCATTCTCACCAGCTTCGTTCGCTATAAATACCTCGCCATCAACACCAGGCTTCATTCTAGCGATAACTCCTGATGAGAGCTAGACGAAAACGTTAGAGTTTTCACCTATTCTTTGCAAAAGAGTAATATGAAATGGTCGATAACTAAAGCTTTATTCAAATTTTGTACCACTTCTCATCTTTTCATATCTCAGTCTCTACAGAATTCCAATTTTTTGCATGTATTAAGGTTGGCATAGAACATTGGTTTGCAAATAATGGTGCTCTTTTATTTGTCCCCCAGGGGTATTTTGTCTGCATACTACAACAATCTTTGTCTAGGTTATTGTTTCTCAACCCCTTTTGGTGTGGGGCCTATTTTTAAACTAGACAGAGACCTGTGGCCCACCTATATATTTTCCTCAGTTTTAGAGGTGACCCCAAAAAGTTATCAGGGTAAATTTTCCATATTTCAGGGGGTGCTGTCCAGATAAGATAATACTTAAATATCATTAAAAAAACATTGTCAAATTTCACTTGGGATGTAATCTACATAAAATACTGGCCCAATAGTAGACCATGGCTGCTGGTTGAAAAGAATAAATTTTTTTACAATGTAGCATAGTCTTAGTATAAATGTCTTGCTCTCCCTTAAACGTATCTCAGAAAGCAATGTATTCATGAACAATGTCAGTTTCATCTAATTTTTGTCAACTTAGTTCTCAAACCAAGCACATAATGGAGTAAATTATTCTTTAGAAGGGTTATCTCAGTTTCAAGAAAACTGTGAAATGTTATTATCTGGCTCGGAATTGTAATGAAAATAATAGTTGAGGGTTTAAAACACAACTAAAACTTTTTTACTGAACCTTCTAAGATAAGTGAAAGGAGGTTTCAAACATGTGACACGTAAACTTTATTTGTGTGAAAATGAGAGCATCTGAAAATTGGTTAACAGAAAAGAAAAACAGAGGTTCGTAAATGCAAACATTTGTGAGTTTTAACTCTTGTAGAAAAATTGAAAAGCTGAAACATGTAACCACATTTAAAAACTATAGGATCGCACTTGTAGGCACTTACTGTAAAAATGGTAGGTCTATTCCTTATTTACAACCAAGCAGTACTAATAAATTTGCGAGGGAACTGCCCTCCCCAGCAAATGTTTGTTTGCGGCCCCACTCTACCTTTATCAGTGCCACTGTCTTGAACTAGATATAAATGCTTATAGTAGGCACATGCACACTATTATGCGTGAGAGGACGTTTTCTTGGTGTGGTGTATTTTCTGTGAGATTTACCAATTTAGTGGATTTTTTACTCTGGTAAACCTGATTAGATAATATACTTGTATATTGAATCCATGGATAGTTTTGGAATGGTTTATAGTGAACAACAATTTTTTACCATCGCTTTAACCACCAAGTTCTCTGATACAAATTACCTTTCATACAATAACTCATGTAATAACACAACACATTCTCTGGTTCAATCATCTATTATGACTGGAATGCTTTCATTTCTCTGGTCTGGTAATGGGTGCAAATGTTCTTTGATCAAGACGGTATTTATTGATTTGACTGTGTGCCTCCTGCAAAGTTGTGAATGCCTCAACCAGGTAATTTCACCTTCCTCATTACTACTGTCGTCAGATGTAATAGATTTATTTTCACTATAAGAAAGTGGCAAATTAACATCAGTGTCTGAAATCTTCGCTGTACTTTCTTCATCATTTGTAAATACTAAGGTTGCAATTTTACTCACATTATAACTTCTACTCTTATTCAAAGCCATTATAACATTGTACTATATTTTGAACACCTTTGCATGTTTCATGTCAGCAATGTGCTTACTATAAAATAAATGTCGTTTAGAAAACAAGACAAAGAAGATTTTCTGAATCACAGAAAGTAAGTAAAATGAATTATTTATCAAATGTATTCTGTAGTGAAGTAAAATAATTCTATAGCAAAGCAAAAACAAAAGCAGTGAAGAGTAGCAGCTTGTTTCCTATGTGCAAAATTCGATATTTTTGCATTTATTCAAAATCTAGATGAGATGTTTCAACATCAAATGGTCAACTTTACTAGCTAAGATCGCTTAGCATTGAATAAATGATTAGACAGTGAATCATTAATCCTCTTCTTTGCTAATCTAAATATATGCATAGGTGAGAGTGGTTCACATGATGAACATTGGAAGCACTGCGTGATGAAACTTGGCATATTAGTTCAAAACCTAGAATATCAATGACTTGTGTGACATTTTTTCACCACCTGTGACAAAATGCTTATTATAAGACTTGTATCTTCCTGCCCCGTAGTAGTTTTGAGATATTTCATGGAAGGAAATTTGTTAGAAAGCTGAAATTTCTGGATTTCTATTTTTTGCGCATTGTTTAAACCTAAATTGGATGTTTTTGGAAGACTACAAGCTTGTGTAGTATCAGATACAATTAAAGCCTCTGGCTGTGTGCTTGTTCCTTGCTTCCAACTTAATTGCAGCTAGGGGAAGATATTTGACACGGAGCCTAAAGTATCTACAGTTGAGTAACTGCAATCAGTTAGGTTATGGCTTAGGTGGACAAAGTATTGACCTGCTTTTGGTGCTAATGTTGAGTTTTGCGAGGCTATGCTACTCTTGATCAAAGTGTGTAAGGAGTTCAGAGTACTCAGTTACACAACATATCTATACTACAATGGCATTTCTAATGTGGAGCCCACCTACAGTTTAGTCATATTTTGGTAATAATAGACTTAAAGCGATATGTATATAAGAACAGTAAAATTTTATTCTACTTTAACAGGTGGCATAAAAGAAATAGGCTTTAGCATTTACATTAGTTTTCAAAATAGCGATGGATAATATATGCTGCAATTGCCTGGTGCTGTTTTCACTAAAAAGGTGCCAGACCACATTGTAACGACACTTAACAGTATAATGAAACAATGCTTTTTTGACACATTCAAGAAAAAAAGCAGGCCTAAAAACACTTAAAATGTTCAATCGCTTGTTAAATTGTCAGTGAAACTTGAATGGTTGTAAAATTACTTCTATTAAAAGCACTTTGTTAATATCTCTTGAGAAGTTTACAACTAATTTCTACACTCAATATTATTGAGAAATTAAATTTTACAATTGTTAATTATGACATAATCTTGGTTCCTGAAAGGGTCATATTTCCAAAGTTGTCGAGTTGAGTGCTGACTTTTGTTTAGAGAAGGGCTATTCAAAATTATATGTTGCTCTAGAATATTCTAGAATAATTGCACTAAATCCAGAATACCGAATCTTTTTTTTTCTACAATTAGCACAATCAACACAAAACCATTTATTTATTACAAGTTTACAACAACAAAAGCACAATCAGAGAACAAGTTTATTGCAGTGCAATACATGTTTGCCTGTCAGGTGAGATCGTAATTTAGTGGCAGTTAAACCTGCCCTTGGAAAAGAACTTTTAGAGAATGGGAATGTGGCAGGTATACAGTGATAATTTAAAGTCATATGTTAGTTGATTTTTCAATCGTTGCATGCTACTAATACGTTTGCAAAAAGAAAATATGTGACCAAGCAATGTGATAAAGTTGTCAAGCAGGATATAAACCAAACCCTTTTATCGGATTTGAATTAGAATTTTTGATCAAATAGTTTGGGATTTGAATCGTTCAGATTCAGTATTCTGAATTGCCCATCCCTATTTTTGTTTAAGCAAAAACTGCTTTCCCTTGTCTACCAATGCAGTTGTATAAAAAATTTATCAACAATTATGACGTTAATGCAATATCATCAACTCCCTTAAGGTACTTATCTTCAAATGGAGATCAGTCGTGCCCAGTTTTGTGTTTGTGTGCCCAGTTAAAGCACACCCACACACACAGACAGTATTGCACTTTGTAGCATAGACCAATAGCCTAATCTGGTTTCATTATTCAATGATAACAAAAACAAAAGTTAAATATAGCAGGCATTCCTCGTATGTTGAGTGTAACGATATTTCAACCAGATCAATTCGTTCTTTCGACAATTTATTATTCAAATTTAACGTTTCACTCCCCTTATTTACCGGGGAGCTTCTTCAGAAAACCGTAGATGTTAATAATGTAACATACAAACGGTACAACATAAAAATATAAAGACTACCTGTATTACTAAACACTAAAAATCATTTATCAACAGGGCAGGCAATCACTTAATAACAAAAACATTGTTACATCACAGATACAGGAGTGGCCAAGTGAAAAGTGTTGTGAAATACATAAGACATTATTTATTGGACACAAACACACTAAATGGTCAGAAAATTTGCACCATCATTGTGATTAATAACATTACATGAACAAGCCTTTTGATTTATCAAAAAACTTTCTGCAACGCAACGTCTGTATACATGTGATTCTGACTTCAGTATTTTGACATTATCCCAATCTATTCTATGATCAAAATCCATAACATGTTGACTCAGCGCTGACTTTTTAGTGTTAAAAGTCTTGACTGCATCAGCATGTTCCCGTTTTCTGGTTCTAACACTGCGTCCTGTTTCACCTACATACACAGCATTGCAATCCCGGCAAGAAATTTGATACACCAAACCATGCTTTTGTTCAAAATTAATAACATCTTTTTTTGAACATTATGAACATCTTTTTTTGATGTTATTAATTTTGAACAAAAGCGTGGTTTGGTGTATCAAATTTCTTGCCGGGATTGCAATGCTGTGTATGTAGGTGAAACAGGACGTAGTGTTAGAACCAGAAAACGGGAACATGCTGATGCAGTCAAGACTTTTAACACTAAAAAGTCAGCGCTGAGTCAACATGTTATGGATTTTGATCATAGAATAGATTGGGATAATGTCAAAATACTGAAGTCAGAATCACATGTATACAGACGTTGCGTTGCAGAAAGTTTTTTGATAAATCAAAAGGCTTGTTCATGTAATGTTATTAATCACAATGATGGTGCAAATTTTCTGACCATTTAGTGTGTTTGTGTCCAATAAATAATGTCTTATGTATTTCACAACACTTTTCACTTGGCCACTCCTGTATCTGTGATGTAACAATGTTTTTGTTATTACGTGATTGCCTGCCCTGTTGATAAATGATTTTTAGTGTTTAGTAATACAGGTAGTCTTTATATTTTTATGTTGTACAGTTTGTATGTTACATTATTAACATCTACGGTTTTCTGAAGAAGCTCCCCGGTAAATAAGGGGAGTGAAACGTTAAATTTGAATAATAAATTGTCAAAAGAACGAATTGATCTGATTGAAATAAAAACAAAAGTTAATGAATCTAGGTTTAAGGAGAAATTAAATGATAAGGTGCTATCAAAAAATTTGTTGAACCTGATATCAGGCTCAATGCATATATAAAAGGTCTATAGCCTCTTGTAATTCATTTCTTTACCTATGTTTGTGTGCAACAGTTTGATGTAATACAGAATAAACCACAAATAAGGCAGTGGTGCACAAGCACAACCTGTTGGCGTGCAGATGTACAGTAAAATGTAAGCTTTGGCAGTAGTGCATTTATAAAAACTTTTTGGCCACTGTATGCAGTTATTAGACTTTTGAAAGTAGCTAAGAATTGAACACAGAGTTTATATATTAACTGGTACAAGCCAAGCAGATGTTCATCTCTTGATGATAGTCTTAAGCTAAGATCAGTGTAGGAAACTGTATGGCCAATGAGCAGAAAAACTCAACAAAAATAATTAATTAGATTTTTTGTTGCTTGGGCATCACATTGTCACAAACTGTAACAAAGTGTGCTTTGGTACTCTTCCATACAAATCACATGCAAAAAGCCAGTCACTTTACTGCCAATTAGGCTCCTAACATGAAATCAAACCTAACTATGCTCTGAAATTTTAATAACACATAACTGGACAAATATCATAAACATGGTATATATTTCATAATCCCTTTAATGGCGTGGTGACTAGTTTCAAGTAGTGTGGAGTTTTCACTAAACCGATGATTCTTTACTGATGGAAAATTTCCAAATTCGATTGGAAAGTTACTATTTTGAGCAAATGATGATATAAAGACAATATTTTATGCTTATGTGCAAGACAGCACTAAGCTAACTTTTTGCATTCAGCTAACTTTTCATCATCTGTTTAAATGATTGATCAAAGCAAAACATTCTACATTAGCAAAAAAATTCAATTAGTATTTTTTACACCTTTTCGGTAATGATCCTGGGAGCATATAATTTTGATAAACATTTTGTTGTTTTGCTGAGCATCTGAAATTTTATGATCAGCTCAAGAAGATTTCCTTGATATTGTCATTATTCATGGTGCAAAAGACTATTTTGAAAACTTTCTGGTTGCAAATCAAGCCAATGTATCATCTTTTGAGCGAAGAGGCCATGAAGCTATTAATATCATTTTTAACCATTTATCTGTTGAAAGTAGGATGCTCTTCAGCAGTTGCTATACAGACAAATATAAGAAGCAAACTAAGATTAGAAGATGTCCTGCACTGCTGTGGTTTATCAATTAAACTTTGTATCTTGATATTAGTAGTTACTCAGTTTTTATCCAGTGTTGTCCCCTTAGCAGAGATGGCCGGATTTACCTCATTCCTTCTGCAATTGCTTGCACTCTGCCTCTCCACTTGTCTCGTCTCAGGGCATCCCCCTTCTTCAAACCAATCCTCTCTGTCTCTTCTTCCACTTGCTTCTTCCAGGTCTTTTTTGGTTGTCCTCGCTTTCTCTTGTCATTCACTTGAAGATCCAGAGCAACCCTCAAAACACTATCGTCATCCCTCTTCAACACATGTCCATACCATCTAACTCCATTCGCTGTTGCTAACCCAGTTATAGTTTCCTTTAACCCCAACATGTAAATCTGTTCTTCAGTCGTCTTTCTGTGAACAACTTTCTGACTGCACATGGCTCTCACCATAGCTCTCTTCGTTTTTTTTTAAATTGCTTTTTCATTTTCTTTTAGACACCATTTCTCACTTCCATACAGTATTGCTGATCTTATGCAACGATGATAAACTTTACTTTTCATCCTCAGTGGAAAGCTATTTCCAAGCAATAACTTACACATTCCCTGAATCTTACCCAACCGATTCTTACTCTTGCTGTAACTGCCGCTTCACAACCATCACTAGCATTTAGTCTGTCTCCCAAATAACAAAATCCATTCACTGTCTCCATTTCATGGCACAAATTCTCAATCGAATCCATCCTTCGTTCCATTATTCCTATACATCTCAAGCAAACAAAACACATTGCCAACCTAGTGGTAACTCTCTATATTTTTGCACATTTTCCATGAACCCAGCTTCCATATTTTGTGCACAACACTGAATTGGCCATGACTCTTCCCACAAACTCCACATGGATCTATCTTGCTTTTATGTAGTTCGCCTTCTGACCCGTTTACCATCAATTTTGTTTTTCTGGTGTTGACCTTCAAACCTTTGCTTTCCAGTGCATCCTTCCAATTCCAAAATCTTTCCTTCAAGTCTTCCATGTCTTCGCTCATGATAACAAGGTCATCTGCATATAGCAATTCATTAACCACACCCCTTCTAGCATTTTCTGTAATAACGTCCACCACTATTGCAAACAGTAGTGGCGACAGCACAAATCCTTGATGTACACCAACTTTTACTTCGAATTCCTCTAAATATGCAGATTCCACCCTCACTATTGTCTTTGCACCATCATACAGGCTCATAACTGCCTCAACTGATAAACCCTTCTTTCTCATGGCCCACTTCATCACTTTTCTTGGCACTCTATCGAAAACTTTTTCCATGTCAACAAAACACATATACAACTTCTTGTTCTTTTTTTGATATTCCTCCTGCATTCCTCTCACAATGATCATCGCATCCACTGTTCCTTTTCCTGGCATAAATCCAAACTGCATTTTATTCAAATTGACTAGTGTTCGTATTCGCCTCTCTAGTACCCTTTCAACAATTCTCATGGCATGTTTTAGCAGTTTCACTTCTCTATGATCCACAGCTCATCACATCACCCTTTCCTTTAAAGATAGGTACAATCACATTAGTTTTCCACTCATCAGGCATTCCTCTACCATCCAATACCCGCTAGCACAGTTCCATCATCACTTTAACCCCGACTTCACCACTTGCAACTATCATCTCCACACTTACTTCAGATGTTCCAGTTGCCTTTCCTGATTTCATACTTTGAATTGCTTCCACAATTTCATTGTGAGCCACTTTTTCCACTGGTCCTTCAACTAAATCAGTTTCCACCATGTGGTTCCATTCATTCTCTTCATTCATGATCTTTTCCATGTGTTCCAAATTTTGCCCCTATCTTCTTCACTAAAACCCAATCAAAAATCTTGTTGGTGGTGCAGAATTTTAATATAGCTTTGAAAAAAGCTGTTTGAGCAATAAGCTTTTCGTGACACTCTCATCAGTGGCAGTATCGCATCAAAAGGGAAGATCTAGAGTAAATAAGTGTGTTGAATGTGAATAATTTGGACGTTAGGCAATCAAGACAAGCCAATGATAGCACTAGTATTGCAAAGCGCGCCAAAAAAAGATTTTGCAATTACAAAAGTTAGAGAAGGCGCAGCAGGAGGCCAAATGCCACGATTATCAAAAGAGTTTGAGAGTGTAAACAAACTCTTTCTGTCTGCATAACACCGGGTGTCGGGTCTTGATATAAGTAGCCTCTAAAAGATTGAGATGGAAAGAGCTGCGCGCTGCGGCAAGGATTGAAAACCGCTTATCATCATAGTTTAACGCACATCGATCATTATCTAAAAGATGCTGACCAATGGCAGAGTCACAATTCGGTTTGGTGTCGGTTCGTTTGCACGATCTGTGTGGTTGAGATCAGCGTGGACGAGTCAATTGCTGTCTTAACCATTGCAGAACATGTTGCTTGATGCGATCCTGTAGTCGTTGAGATGTTTGCCCTACGTACTGACTGTCACAGTGGCATTTGTATTCATATATGACAAAACTTTTCTGAATGGCAGGTAGAACATCCTTGCGGGCCACAGGCAGCATGCGCTTAGACATAAAGACCAAGCGGGTGCTGACGGAACCATAGCAGCTTTCCACGGCGGTTTTGACTTCTTTTTCTAAGTTTGTGGATGGCTTACCTATCCAAGGGACCCTCAAGTACAAAGGACACTTTTCAGGGCCAAATCGCTTAAGGGTGGAGAACTGAGCAATTTTCTTGGTGATCTGAGTGTTGATAATGTTTTTAGGATAGCCATTGTCCAGTAATATCTTCTTGATCCGTTCTATTTCTTCATCGAGTCTATGCTTGGTGCAAATCATTAGAGCTCGATGCACCAATGTAGATATTAGACTTATTTTGCGTTTGAGAGGACTAAAGGACTCCCAACACAAATACTGGCCAGTGAAAGTGGGTTTCCGGTATACACTGGTCTCCAAGCCAACATCTGTTCTTTCGATGTAGACATCAAGAAATGGTAGACATTTCCCTTTCTCTTTTTTAAAGGTGAACTTGAGGGATGGATGAAGGCAGTTAAGTTTGGTCAGAAATTCATCTGCTTCAGCTTCGTGATCGAAGATGGCAAACGTGTCGTCAACATATCTGAAGTATGTTGGAGGCTGTTTGCGTTTGAGAAAATAACTTTTTTTTATAATATCCAACAAAGATGTTGGCCAAAGCTGGACCAAGTGGTGATCCCATAGCTACTCCGTCTGATTGCTTGTATATGGTGTTATTGAAGCTGAACTCAACTGAGGATGTAGCGCTCTTCATCAATTCAACAAACGTGTCCTTTGGAATGACTGGTTGGGAATTAGACTGGTCATAGAAGGCTTCCAAACAGATTTTGATGGTTTCATCAAGGGGAACGTTGGTGAACAAGCTGGATACATCAAAAGAATACATGAAGACATTAGGGTCGATGTCAAGATTTTGCATGGTCTTAGCAAACGTAAACGAATCTGATATGCAGTGTGACAAAAACTGCTCCAACACAGGTTGTAATAGGCTAGCCAACCACTTGCCAAGTTCATGATGGGACGAACCTGTCATAGACAGTATTGGGCGAAGTGGAGTGCCTTCTTTGTGTGTTTTTGGCAAACCATAAACTCGAGGTCTTTACGATCCAGTTGGTCATATTGCATCACATATCCATTTCGGCATGAGATCGGCTTTGACTAAGTCAAGCAACTGCTTCTGAAGGCGTGATTCAATGCTGGCTGTGTTGTCATTGCTGGAGACCAGACCAAGTCTTCTAAATTTTGATTGATCATCAAGTATCTTGTTCATTTTATCGACGTAGTTGCTTTTGTTTAAAAGGACAATGCTGGAGCCTTTGTCGGGTTTGGTGACGATGATATCATCGTTCTTTCGTAACCAGTTGATTGCACAAAAGCACTCTTAGTGCATTGTGAAGTCACGTGAATCTATCGTGCTGTCACAATACAAATGAGCAAGGTCGGCGAGTCAGGCTTTCAAAGCAGTGCGTTGTTCAACAGAACTGGCACGGTGATGTAAAAGCTGTGCCCACAGTGACTCAAATTCGGCAAAGATTTCTTCTTTGCACAGATGCCTGGGTGGCAACCTAAAGTTAAGACCATGCCTAGTAGTATCAGCGAGAGCATTGCTGAAATGGTCACATCTGAGTAAAGCAAGCAATTGCTCGTTTTTGTTCTTGCTTTTTTTTTTCATTTTTGCTCGTTTTTGCAATTGACTTGTCCACGCTGATCTCAACCACACAGATCGTGCAAACGAACCGACACCAAACCGAATTGTGACTCTGCCATTGGTCAGCATCTTTTAGATAATGATCGATGTGCGTTAAACTATGATGATAAGCGGTTTTCAATCCTTGCCGCAGCGCGCAGCTCTTTCCATCTCAATCTTTTAGAGGCTACTTATATCAAGACCCGACACCCGGTGTTATGCAGACAGAAAGAGTTTGTTTACACTCTCAAACTCTTTTGATAATCGTGGCATTTGGCCTCCTGCTGCGCCTTCTCTAACTTTTGTAATTGCAAAATCTTTTTTTGGCGCGCTTTGCAATACTAGTGCTATCATTGGCTTGTCTTGATTGCCTAACGTCCAAATTATTCACATTCAACACACTTATTTACTCTAGATCTTCCCTTTTGATGCGATACTGCCACTGATGAGAGCATCACGAAAAGCTTATTGCTCAAACAGCTTTTTTCAAAGCTATATTAAAAGCCAATCGTCTGTCTCCTCCTCTCAAGCACCTTCCTTCTTCCACATCCTCCCCTTCCTTTTTTATTCTAAGGAGGTAGAAAACACTATTAGAATTTTGATATAAATTATTCTATTCCTGATTAGCTTCCCTTCTCATAGCTCTAGCCACAATTTTTCTCGTTTGATTTCTTATACATTTGTATTGAGTTTTATTTTGTTCTGATGGGAATCTGCACAGTTCTTTAAATGCTGCCTTCTTTGCTCTTTAAATGCTTGTTCTGGTAGCCTTGATCTTTTCATTCCACCACCACATGTCTCCTTGATCTCTCCTAGATTTCTTCTTCCCACACAGCTCGTCTAATGTCTTTAGAACACCATCCCTAAAAGTTTTCCACAAACCTCGCGCATCTGTACTCACTAGTTCTTTTACTCTTTTTTCAAATCTCACTCTTGTTCGGTTTTCATTCAACTTCCAAATCTTTCTTCTTATGATTCGTTCCTTTCTCACAACCTTTTTTAGAACCTTTTCATCTAGATCTACGACCACCATCCTGTGCTGAAGTTCCCATGGAATCACTTTTACATCCCTGATATACTTTCTGTATTTTTCCCCCACAAGCACAAAATCAATTTCTGTTCCACATCCACTGGCACTATAAGTGATTTTCCTTTTGTCTGTCTTTTTAAACCAAGTATTTGCCATGCACAGCTTTCTTTCATCACAAAACTCCAGCAATCTTCTTCCTTCTGCATTTCTTTTCCCAACACCATTCCCCCTGGGTACACCTTCAAAACCCTCAGCATATTTTCCCGCATGTCCATTGAAATCCCTTAAAGAAACAATTGTTTCACTAGAACTTCCCAAGTCCCACTCAATTGCCATTTCATCATAAAAATAAACTTTCTCTGCATCTGGTCTTCCACTTTGTGGGCCATACGCACATATTACGCGCATCACTTCTCTACCTAAAGTTAGCACAATTGCCATTACTCTGTCACTTTTTCTTCTAACTTCCACAACTTTCCCAGATATTTCCTCTTTCACCAAAATTCCAACCCCTCCGAATTCTGCATCATTTCCTGACCACCACAGTTTATACCTTTGTCTTGAAATATTCACAAAACGAGCTCCTTGGCCTCTCCATCTTACTTCCTGGATGCAGCACACATCAACTTTTCTCTTTCTCAGTTCTTCACACACTTCTGTTTTCCTTCCACAAAGACTTCCCACATTTAATGTACCAAATCTTATCTAATGACATTCAGATTTAATCCCAGAGATTCTTTGCACCCCCTGCCCATTTAAGAGCCGCCAGGGACAGGGGGTCACTTGTATATTTTTTCTGGTCATGGGGATTTGTTGGAGCAAAGTTCTTCTACAGGGAGCATGCCCTTGCTTACCCCCAACCTCAGTTTTCTGACATGAGTGGTCCAACCAAGCAATTAAGCTGGCAACCCCACCATTAACAGTCAGACTGCAATTGGTAGGTACCAAATACTCTAGTTGCCTCTTACGACATGCTGGGTAAACAGATTCACTATTCTTTAACCAGTGAAGCACGGAAATATTCCTGGATTATTCAAGCACTTAATCAGAGTATAGGTTACCCAGTATGAGTGTGTAGTCTGATAAGCATATTAGAAAAAAGTTTATTTAAAGAAAGCAGTTAATTTTTTAATTACAATTAGTTAAGTTGAGATTAATATAGCAAAGGAAATCATTTTAAATGAAACTAACAACAAATGAAATAATGGAAGATTTTTGTTATTAGGTCATGTTATTGATTTATATATTGAATGGCCAAAAAAAAGTGGTGAGCTGGTTTAATCAAGGATAACTAAAAAACTAAGCTTTGCATACAAATTAAATTTGGTGCATGTGATGAACAGCTAGGTATGGAAGTGAAATTTTCAGACAACAGTATTCATAAACATAGGAATGATGAGGAAATACAAAAATCCAGTTCAAAATATGCAATGGCAGATGATATTTTTTAGAGGAGAGCTTAGATTCGCTATTTTTTCACTCTGCCCAATCTTATGGTTGTAAAAAGTTTGATCACAACTAAAAAAAGAAATTAGTCACCTAGCCAAGCATCGAACACACAACCACTGGCATGAGAACCCAGTGCGCATTCAAGTGTTCTACAAAGTCTCACCTGACTTGAATCCAATGAACTACAGTGTTTGGGATTTGTTAACCAAAAACGTTTATGCCGGGAGGACAGAAAAATTCACAGAACAGGAACTGAAGGACAAGATAAAAGAAAAGTGGAATAAAATATCAGTTACTGAAATTCGTAAGTTCATATCTTCCGGGAAAAAGAGACTTAGATTTATTGATTCAGAGGATGGAGGCCATATTGACGATCTTCTCGATTAAAACCGTGGTAATTAATTTTAAGTCTACATCTGCCTTTGCATATTTTAACCTGAATTTTGTATTTTCTTATTATTTCTGTGTTATGAATATTTTCGGAAAATTTTACTACTTGACCAAAACTAGCTACTTATCACACGTATCAAATTTGATTTGTATGCAAAGCTTAGCTTTTGAGTTACTCTTTAAACAGGGTTATCACTTTTTTCTGCCCACTTGATATAACCTTAAAATTTTTTAATTTGTCTTATTTATGGTAATTTACTCCAGGTTTTTTATCTCTGCTTTAAGTAATCACAAAGCAGCAATATGAACTTTTGGATGGTGAAAAAAGAATGATACTATGCAAGATTAGCAAAAAAAGACTAGGCAATTTAGAAAAACTGTATAAATCACTGAAATTTAGAAAAGCTGTATAAACTGTGAAGTCTACATCAGATAATTTTAATCAATTCAAAGTTGTAGTTTTAATATATGAACATGATGGACCTACTTTGACAGTTTCTCAGTGTCACACGCTTAGATTATTGATTTTTATGGTCTTAGGTCACAGGTCTTTACAATATGCTCCCATAATTTGCTGCATCTGGATACGGGCTTTAGCTAAAGAGCATTTATTTACACTTTTAAAAGATGCCCGAGCTTCTGAGCAGCATTTAAAAGTGAACAAGCAATTTCAGCAAGAACTTGTCATTTGGTGTTCAGATCATTTTTGGACAGCAAGATCAGTATGCTAAGTGATTAAACAGTGCCTCATGTGGGCCTTAAGGATTATGACAGAGCTCACAAGAAGCAGAGGATTTTCTGAGACTCGTCATTAATGGGTGCTGTTACATGTAATGTCTGTTCAAGCAGAGGTCAATAATTCAATGCCAGGCTGTATTCATGCGAAATTTGTTACCAGTGGACAACACGATGAGGCTTTGAAAGCCAAACTGGCCAGAGAGAGTAAAGATACTTTGAAAGTTTAGTTCTGTCTCGTAATGAAGCCCATTCATCAAAGAAATGGCTTTGTAAAACATCACTACGGTTGTACAGCATTCCCAAACTTTAATGGCTGTAATTCAACAAACCTAGGTGAGTGCACTGTAGCTTTATTGGAAAAAAGCCTGTCACTGAATACTCATTTTAAAAACAAAAGATCAAGCTGTTATACTGGACGTAAAAACTTCTGTTAAGATATGTAGCAAAGAAGTGCAAGTCAATTCCCAACTTTCGTGATAGATTAATTGCTGCAGGTGGCAAAAGTGATAACTTAAAAAGCATTTTTCACTTTGAACTTTGTCATTACCAGCCAGCATTCTTTAAGTCATAACACAGACTTTCTTATAGGTCTTCTCTGGGAGGCACACTGTGGTCTCCAGAAGTTGCTGCATTTCCTTGGCCGTTTGGAGCATTCTGCATTGTGTTAGATGGTGGAGCTTTATTACATTAAAATCAGTGGAAAGCAGGAGCTTCTTGCGAAGAGTTAGTGAATTAGCACTAGCAAAATGTGGTTCATTGGTGTAACAAAACTGTTCTGGTGTTTGACAGATGTAAGAATAAATCTTCTAAAAGGTGTGAACATTTGAAAAAATAGGGTTAAAGTTGGAGCTGGTGTTTCTTTTATTCTCAATATGATATTGCAAACAAAAAAAGATTTCTTGTCCAGGCATGCAACAAAACAGAAATTTATTGCAATGCTTGCTAAAAAGCTGAAAGACTATAAATGTAAAGTGCATCAAGCCAATGGCAATTTGCTTATTGTGAAAACAGCTATAGGATCTGCAGCTAGTTAAGTTAATGTTATAATCTTGGATGTTACTGATTGACTTTATTTGTTTTTTACCATGCCAAAAATATCTCCTCTTAAATCTTTTTCCAGTCTAAAGTGAAGAAAAATATAAGAAAACTTGGCAGATATTGAAATACTTTTTTAAAAATAAGGTTAGAGTAAAATATCTTACAAAACATTCTCTATAGATGCTATTTTGGATGCAACACCATTGTGGGAGTTTTTAGACTTGGAAAAAAGTTGACACTAACGAAAGTAAAGGCTAGAAAATTGTTCCAAGATCAAGCAAAAACGTATGTGAGGGGGTTAGCAGACCCAGAAAATCTAATGAAGGCTGCACAAATATCAACAGAGTACGAGGTGTGTCAAGAAAGTTTCGAGACTTGGGCAGTAACCATTTTATTTGCAAAAAAATTTACAATCTATGCTCACACCCTTCAAAGTAGTCCCCCCTGCTTCTCAATACAACTCTCCATGCGTCACTGCCATGATGCCATGCAGTGCTGGAAGGCCTGTTCCGGGATGGCCCTCAGTTCCCTTGTCAAGGCCTCCTTGATGGCTTCCACGTCCATGAATCTGATCCCCTTGATGATGCCTTTGAGCTGCGGGAAGAGAAAAAATCACATGGGGCTAAATCCAAACTGTAAGGGGGCTGGTCAAGCTCTGAGACGTTTTTTTGGCCAAAAAACAGCAAACAAACAGGGCCAAGTGCGCTGGCACATTGTGATGGAGCAGCCATGTGGCTGTGACCGATGGGGCACCCACATGGCTGTGACAGAGCTGCTGAAGATGCTGTTTTCAAACTAGCGTCATAAAGAGAATAATGAAGCTATCAGGACTGAGATAACGGCTATATACTGCAAACATATTGCATAATACGATGATTTAATCGGATTTTCCATAGCTGAATCATAGCACATACAGCAAGCCCAATCTCAGAACTTTCCTGACACACCTCGTATTTTTACCAAATAAATCTTATTCAAAATTTAAACAAATTTATGAATTGAGCAATTACGTGTCTAAGGTTTGTCAAGCACTCTTCCCGTTTATTGTGGTGTACTATTAGAAACATAAGCAGCAAGGAAATACTTTCTGCATCAATACAACAGCCGCCTTAGCATGGTTTTGCAGTCCCCAACCCTGTTTGGGTTGGGTCAAAATAGCTGTTGGACTTCCTGAGGTTCCCAATTACCCTGGGCACTCCCCTTTATTTTTTTGTTATGCTGTCCCCTGAACGACCGCAGAAGGGCAGCACACAGCTTCTTTAAAATCGGTTGCTTGTTTTCTCTCTCTCTTTTTTCCTGCCCTTCTCTTGCCTGTCTTTGTCTCCCTATTCTTCTTCTCTTGATGAGCAGTAACGTTCATCCAAACCCTGGCCCCAACTTTACCTGCTCTGTGTGTGCTGGAAATGTGACCTGGCGGGGCGAGTCAGTACAATGCTGCGCTTGCTCCAAATGAGTCCCTCTAAGGTGCTCTCAACTTTCCCTCTCCTAATTCAGAACTCTTGACAGCTCTCACTCTTGGAGCTGCCCCCCTGCTGTGTCCTCACTTGTAGCACTGTGACTCTCTCCTCGGACTCCTTCGACATGTATACCTTCATTGTACAATCTGCTAACACTGCACTCCCATCCCACCCTCGTCTTCAAACTTCTCATCTTTTGTCGGCCCATTCTGTATCTTCTCCCTCTGCCCCTCACCACCATTCCTTGCTCCTGGCTGTCCTTCTGTGCCTCCTGCCTCCTCTCCCACGCCTGACTCTCTCAGGGTTCTTCAATGGAATGCTGGAGGTTTTTGAGCCAAGAGCACTGAACTACTTCACTTTCTTTTGTCCCATCCTGTTGACCTTATCTGTATCCAGGAATCCAATCTTAACTCATCTTCCTCTTTCCAGATTCTTGGATTCTCTGCTCTGCATTCTGATTGCACCCACTTCTGGTCTGGCATTCTCTCTCTAATGCCACGCATGCTAGCAGTGGTGTCATCATTTTCATCAGGCAGGGCTTATCCTTCTCTGAGCTTTCTACCTCTTCTCTTTCTTCGCTTGATCCCTACTCTGATTATGTAGGGGTCAACATCTCTCTTAACAACTCCTCCTCGCTGTTATTTCTTAATGTGTATGCCCCCCTATTCACTCTTCCCCGACGGATGGCAGAACAGACTCCTTTTCTCGTTCCATTCTTCCCTCCTCCAGAAATCTCTTTATTCTGGGGGACTTCAATTGCCATCACCTCCTCTGGGACTCAAGAGGCACTTCCCACCCTCATGGGGAGGAAGTATTTGACTGGGTCATCTCCTCTGACCTCCTCCCCCTCAATGACCCTGACCTACCCACCCTTATCCATCACTCCACTGGCAGTCGCTCTTCCCCTGACATTTCCCTTGCTCCCTCCTCTTGCCCTTTCTTGCTTCTTGAAGGTGCTTCAGGATCTGGATTCTGGCCACCTACCGATTTTTGTATTTGTTCCTCTTTCTCTGGTTATTTGCTTCAACAAATGTCCTCCTTCCTTCAACTTTCAGAAAGCTCGCTGGGGTAACTTTGTTTCCTACTTTGACTCTCACTGTCATTCTGCAGAGGAATACTCCTCTTTTTCTCTTTCCTCTGCTGTTGCTTTCTTTACCTCTCTGGCACTGAATGCAGCCAAATTTTCCGTCCTTTCGGCTGCATCAAACGCCATCCTAAAGTCATTTGGTCTGCTAAGGCAGAAGGTGTGGTTAGTGAAAGACGCAAGGCTTTTGCTGTCGCTCACAGAAGTGATGAAGATCACCAGGCTTACATCTCCGCTTCTCGGGCGTGCCTCATCAGTCATTGCCAAGGCTGAGGCATGGCAGACAACTTGCTCTTCTCTTTCACCTAAATCAAACCTGAAAACTGTATACTCTCTTTGCACGCTCTATTGCTGGCTCTTTCATTGTCTTCCTCCTCTCCTAACTTCCCAACTGTTCTTCTCCCAGGAAATTGACTTCGGTCTACACCGCTTACCTAAGATCTCAATTTTCTGTTTCTCAGCCAAAGACCCTGTGTAGCAGAGACAGAGGCTGCTCTGCTGAGCCACGTGCCCGGAGGAGTCTCACTCATCCTTTTGCTCTCCTTTCTTGCCCATTGAACTTCTTGTGGCTACCTCCAACCTTTCCCCCTCCACTGCCACTGGTCCAGGCAAAGTTGCTTATCCCATGCTAAAGCATCTTCCTTGCTCTGGCATGGATTTTCTTTTTTACATCTTCAATCTTTCCTGGACTTCACATTCCTTTCCTTCCATCTGGAAGACATCTATTGTTCCCATCCACAAGACAAGAAAGCCTCTCAACTCTCCTGCTTCCTTCCGGCCTATCTCTCTCACCTCCTGCATATCAAAGCTTTTTGAACGCATCATTCTATCCCGCCTACTCTTCTTTCTGGAATCTAATTCCATTCTCTCTCATCACCAAGCCGGTTTCCACCCTGGACAGTCTACACTAGATCAAATTCTGTTCCTTTCTCAGTCCATTTTGAATGGGTTTAACAAACCCAGGCCGGGCTCTCGGACAATTCTCTCTACTATTGATTACTCTAAAGCTTTTGACTCTGTCTGGCATTCCACTCTTTTCCACAAACTCATTTTGGCTGGCCTCCCTCCTTGTTTTGCTCGTTGGACCCAATGTTTCTTTTCTGACAGGCGCGCTTCTGTGGTTTATCAAAATCACAAAAGTCGTTCCTTTCAAGTCTGTTGAGGTGTTCTGCAAGGATCCGTTGTTGGCCTTGTTCTCTTCTCTCTTTTCATCAATGATCTTCAGGCCTCTGTGCCTTCTTCTGTCAGCTGCTCTCTTTACGTGGACGATCTGGCCATTTGGTCCCCCTCCACCTCAGTCCCCACTGTGGTGGAGGCCACACAAGGAGCTCTGTTTCGATTGGAGCGCTGGTCTGAATACTGGTGTCTTCCTTTCAATTTGAGCAAATGTGAGGCCTCCTTCTTCTCAGTGGATCCCCACCAAGCTAACCTCCAGCCCAACCTCCTCTTGCTCGACTCCCATCTCCGTTTCAATCCCACTCCAATCTTTCTTGGGGTCACCTTCGACCGCACTCTTTCCTTTTCTAAACATGTATCTTTGCTGAGGGCCAACTTTTTCCCACGTCTCAAGGCCTTACGCTATATCTCTGCTTCCTCATGGGGCCCTCTAAGGAGTCCCTCTCTGTTCTCTATAAAGCTTTTCTTGGGCCCCTTCTCACTTATGCTTCACCCGGATGGTTTCCTTTCCTAAGTGTTACCAACATCACCAAATTGGAATGCCTCCCCCGAGTGGCCAGTCATGCCATCACCAGCTGCCTCTCATCCTCCCCTATCCCTCTTCTCTCTGTGGCTTGTTTACCCCCCCTACAAGTCATCACTCTGACTCATTTCACTCTTTTATGTTGTAACTGGGCTCTTCGTCTCCCAACTTCCTTTGCTATTTCAGGTTTGGTCAGACTAGGAGTGAAACCAAGACTCTGCAGATCGTCCTGGAGAGTTTTTGCATCCACTCACCCGCTCATGCTTCCTTCTACCTCTTCTAGGGAAGCTCTTCTTGCTTGTCCTCCCTTTCCTTCTTGGAATCTACCTTCACTGTGTAGTCCACCCTTTGCTCTTCATGCTCTCGCCAAGGTGTGGCTCTTGCCCACCCTGATTCTCTCCCCCCTCATGATCTGGTACTCTGGACAAATGGCTCTGTTCTTTTTCCTTTTGGAAAGAGTGGCTCCAGCGTACTTGCCAACTGCTTTCTTCGTGGCACTGAGGCTACTCCTTCCTTTTCAGCAGGCCCAGCATGTTCAAGTTTTTCTGTTGAAGCCTGCGCCATTCTGCATGCTCTTTGGTGGTCTCGGCAGCACCAACAAATCTGCCATTTCTCTTCTCTTCTCCTACTATCTGACTCTTGTTCTGTCCTCGCCACCCTGTTCTCTCCTCCATTTTTCCTCTTATCTTAAACTCTGTGGCAGATCTGGCAGGAACTGTTTTCTTTTTCCTCCTGTTCTATGAGGCTACAATAGGTCTTCGGACACTCGTTTCTTCCGGGGAACAATACGACTAATGAGCTGGCCAGATGGGGAGCACTACTTGTGCCCTCTGCAATCCCCTGTAGTCTCTCTCTTCTTATCTCTCGTATCCACTCTTCTCTTTTCTTGGACTGGAGGCATACTGTCTCATCTAAATTCTTTGACACACAGGTTTCCTCAATTTCCATCAAGTAACTTGTGCTCCCTTGTCATGCTCACTGTGTTCTTTCTCGTCTATGTTGCAATGGACACAGCCTTCTTTTTGTTTCTTATCTCTCTAGGATTGGCAGAATCAAGAATCCTTCCTGCAGCACCTGCAGACACTCATGCTAGGATACCTCTCATCTCATTCTGCACTGTCCAGCTACAAACTTTTTGTGCCGCTTTTTGGCGACTGTCTGTGTCTCTACGACCTCTGGTCCTGACCCTGGGGAGTTGCCTGGCTTCTGGGGCTCTGTGGTCTTCCACCATGCTCCCATCCCTCGGAAGGGGTCAGGTAAACAACAACAACAAGAAATACTTTAGTCAAAAAACGTATTATGAAGTCTAACTATAGAAAGATACAGAAAACCAGCTGGATTCTAAAACCTGGAGTTTGCAGACCAAAAGGCAATGTTTGCACCTGTTATTACAGATCTTCAGTCTGACCCAAAAGCATCTCTGAAAACTATTTATTATACAAACAAAAGCATATGCAATGGTATGTTTAGACTGTACAAGGGTTTGCTCTAAGATTTTGTATTGATAATGGCTTGAATGATAACTAAATGGTTTGATTACTTTCATTTTGGCTATTTCAACAATTCTGCTTGTGGCTTAGTTTTAACTGTTGATGGTTTTATTGCTTTTTATCAATGCCTCAGCTAAAAACAGATTTGATTTGCAGATTTGAATCTAAAGGTTACTATATTTGAAGATAGTTTTGCACAAAAAAGTGCAAAAAGATGATATTCTGTGAGACTTACAATTAAACAAATGTGTGGAAATTAATTTATTTTTTTAGAAATAATTGATCGTTGCTTCATTTTCCCCTAATCTTGCTTCTCCAATAACTTGTACCATTGAGTCGATTGGCTGTTCACATGTTGTAGCCCTTTACATATTTGTTAATGTGCTGACGTCACCAAGCAGCAACGTCATTTAAATGTATTAGCATTATGCAGACTTCATGAAACACAAATCATTAGATACAAGCAAATAAACTCTTTGCCACACAATACTTATAGAAATGAAGATATGTAAGTAATTTTTAATGAGACTATTAAGAGAATGCTTTTCTAGTTGGTGCAACAAAGATCCAACCCATTTTCAGGTAATACACAAATAGATACATGCACTAGCTCACATTATGGAATCTCTTCAAATATAAAATATTGTGCTGTAGCATAGTGTATACAGCATTGCAAATGTGCTACTTTTAATTGAACCATTATGTAATGGTGATGTCATTATCCCAGTTACATCATTATTTTTACATTATTTCAGCTTCAATTTGGCCTAAATTGGAGTTGTTAAAATAAAGTTCCCGGTTTCTTTAAGCTTCTTGGTCCATATCAACTCTTGTTTTGCCAGCAAGGCAAAAAAGTGGGCTGGATAAAGGGGCCAAGGTGTTTACTATAAAATTTTTTTTTTGATTGAAAGAATTTTTATTTTTAAGAGATAATGTTTTATTACACCTGTTTATAATACAGTATATTCGCACTTGATAATTCACCCACAATACAAATAAAGATGCGTTTGACATGTTACCTTGAAATAATACAGGGGTGGCCAAAAGTCACCTGACAGTAAAAAGTAAATCAGCCTGGCATCACTCTTTGGGGAGCTCTCAGTTCTGATCAATTATTAGGCCCTTATCTTTTTGATAAAACTGTCACAGGAAATAATTATTTTGAAATTCTGATTGAGTATGTTTTTTCATAGCTGCAAGACAGACCAGGCTTCAACAATTTGCTCTTTATGGAAAATGGTGCTCCTCATTATGCCAAAAAGGTTCGTGATCTGTTAAATACTTTACCTGCAGGTTGGATTGGACGTGGAGGGTATAATGACTGGGCACCACATTCATGTGACCTCACACTTATGGACTTTAGTATTTGGGGAATGAAAAAAGATAAAGTTTTTAGAGGAAAACCAAGGACTCTGTCTCAGCTGCAAGCTTCCATAAAATCCGAGTTAGAACAAATTAATACCAATAAGGTACTGTGTTGTAAAATTTGTAACTCTGTATTGACTCAAATGGAAAAATATGTCACCCAAGAAGGACGTCAGTTTGAACAATCTTAAAGATGTTTTATTAAATTCATTCAGTTGTTAAAATTAAATACCTCTTGTAATTAAATCGTTTTGATTTACTGTCAGGTGACTTTTGGCCACCCCTGCATAACAAAATCAATCATCTTGTCAGAAAAATATTCAATCTGCGCACAGCAGTTCACCCACAATATGAATGTAGTTGCACTCGACAACAGTAGGGTTAATTGTAACTTGCTGTACCAGCTTTCAGCTATATTTTAACGTGAACCTATTTTTGAGGAAATTCAAGCTAGCATTGAATAAATCGGCAGTTGTGCTAAAGTATTGGTTTTTACAATAGGTAAACCTGTACCTCAAAAAATTATGTTTTTTTGTTAAAGTGGGGCAAAGAGATATGGCTGCTAACAGCTCAACAGCCACGATTGAAATTGGCCTAGAAACATAGAGTAAAACAATATGCAATTTAATCAATTTCAATTTTTAGCCCCTTATCAAGTAATGTTTTTTGTGTTTAAATAAAGCTGAGAGCTACAGTCAGACGTCATCAATCCAACCTACTTTGTATCATCAAATAATGTTGGATAAGCAAGGTTTTCAGATTATCAGGATTAAACAAATGCTAGCTATGCAAGCAAGGGTGACATTGTCCTGTGTAATCATAGTATATACAATATAATATGCCAAAGTTAGGTTCTGATGCTGTCTGTATAACCAGTAACCAGGGTATACATTGTTTATTACTATACTGCACTCAATATTTTGTATTGTAAGTCAACTTGCACAAAAAATAAGATACTGTACTTTTGTATCAGACTGTGAGGTAAAATTTAATTGAAAAACGTATGTTTGTTTCTGAATTTGTGTGTCAGAGTTGGTCTGTGAGGTTTCCAGATTAAAGAGGTAAAACACAATTGAAGAAATTTTTTTAGCAGATTTGTTTCAGAGAAATGGAGAATCTTAATCATTGAAGCTCGGATTAATGAGATCTGACTGTATTTCTTGTTATTGCTCAATTTGAAAATTTTATACAGTTGAAATTGGCCATGAAATTTAACAAACTTATTAACTTTGTTTTCTGTTGTTTGCTTCAGAGTTTACTTGTAATGCTAAAGAAAATGTTGTATTGCTATGCACATTGTTTACAACATGGCCATCACTTGGTGTGGTGTCATGGTCAAGTGATTAGTTGTTGCACTTTTTTGGAAAAAATGTTGGTCAACACTAGAAGAGATCCAATTTTGATTTCTCTGATTTTTACGGACTAAAAAAAGCAGTTGGTTTCAAATTTTGTTCATAAATTTATTAGAACTTGAACAGACCCAAAAAATGTTACAAAATGTTTTTTTTTAGTAGTTTAATTTTAATTTTAAATCTACCCAAAACTTTTGTGGTAATTGCACTTTTTTATGCTTAATGGAAACACAGGGTATTTTTATCTTTTGTTTGGTGGTGTTGTGCAGTTGAAGTGTGTTTTAGTTTAGAATTTTGCGTGTAGTTTCTAAATTGTTTTTGAAACTTTTAAGTAATGCCCGAAAACAACTTTTCAGCTTTGTATCAAATCAGCTGATGAAATACAGTCAAGAAAAATTTTCAGAAAAACTAAAACAGGATGAGGAATGTTTTTTGAAAGCAAATAGAGTAAGTTTCATTTAGGCTAAGTTTATCGATTGATAGTACATTGTTTGGCAAATTCAAATCATTTTACAATGTTGTTTCAATTTGCTTTTAAAAATGTAGTACAACAAGTTTTTGATGTGGTGATTTTCCTTAGATTTTTAAAAAACAAAATCATTTCAGTTTAGTCAGAGCACAATAAATAGAATTAACTGGAGGTTCGGAAAAAACGAAATGCAACAACAGCTAAAATAAATTAAAATTGTTGTTTAGAATAGGCACAGCTATATTGTAGCAGTTTAGGTATCTTATTGATTCTGATATCATCGATTAACAATTAATAGATAAAACAAATTTATTTTTAAATAAACTTTATCCAATCAAAACTCAAAAAATTAAAACGGTCTAAAACTATTCCACACCATCCACTGAATTGACAAAAGGTGTGCAAAGGCAAATCTTAATTTAAATTACAAAGTGATTTAAAGGCAAATAATTACAATTGGTAAATTAAGAATGCAAGGTGATGTAACGCAACTTAAACTAAAGTGCAGTAAAGTTAACACATGAATAAATTACAAACAAAACATCCAAAAAGGCAATTCTGACAATCAGGATTATTGTAATGTCTATTCCAATAACAATAAATGAATGAATATACAAACAGTTAAACAAAACTTATCTCAAGATTTGCAAAAATTGTTTGGCCAAACACAAAAAAACGCTTTCTTTAACCACGCTTTCATTCAGAATTAGTTCTTAAGTGAGTATTTATATGGTGTTCTGATTTCTTATAACTTTCTAAATTGTCCAAGAGGAGCACTCGGACCTTTGCAGCTCGTAAAGTATTTAGATAAAACAGAACTGTATTTATTAAAGCAAACAAATTTTGAGGCAGCAAAAAAATGAAAATTACCCAAAATTAACTTTAAGCTTGATTACAGAAAATATGCGACTGTTCTTCAGCCAACATAAATTCGAAGGAATCCTTTTCAATTTTATTAAATCTAATCCTTTAGTGTTCTCTGTGCTGCAAACAATTACCAAAGGCACAGAATGCTGAATGCTTGCAATGCAACTGAGCTGAGAACACATGATTACATTGGTAGAATACATAAACCGGTATGACAATGCAAACTGAGATTTTAGAGCAAGGGCTCGAAACAAAGATCTGCCAAACCATCAAGCAGAGGAGGTGCTGCAACACATGGAGAACAAATAAAGAGAAAAACATGTTGCCTAACCAGAATAAAGTAACCAAGTCATGCCCTCAGCAGCACAATTGAAAATCACTGTGATGTTGATTTAAACTGTCAGTTTTACCAAAGGCCAGCAGTGTTACACATTGTGTTGAAAAGAAACATTTGCAGTGGTGGTTCTCAGCCAGCATCCTGTGTCAACATCCAAAACCGTCAGTCCACATATTCCTGTAGGTGCCCGATGTATGGGGCATGTCAGAATGATGTGTTCTGCGGTTTGTTCTGCAGCGCCACACTTGCAATTCGATGTAGGAGCAAGGTCCCATTTGTGCATGAACGACTGAAAGCACCCAACACCAGCCTGCAAGTGGTTGAGCCTGACCCATGATGATCTGGGCAGGCCCATCCCCATTGGCCTAGTGCTTGTCCTAGGAATGAAAGCACGGAGATCAGATGAGCACTCCAAGTATTCCGTGCTCCATTTAAAGTCTGTCCGTTGAGCTGCATGAATATCCAATTCAGTTAGATCTTGCAGTAACTTCCGTCCAGCGGGCACAAAGGGGCATCTAGATTTTAGTCTCTTTCTCTGTTGCCATCTGGAGACCCAGCCAATAATTCATTGAGAATATGGCCAGGGTCCAAACTGAGACCGTTGAAGAAAGATCTTACACATAGATATTGAAAAGAAGGGGTGCCAAGACCAATCCCTGTGGGACGCCGTTTTTCAGACGTTGCAACCTGCTTTGCTTGCTGTCACCGGTAGTAAGAGTGAAACTTCTATTCCGGACAAGTTCCATGATCATACGAACCATATGTTTATCCAGGAGAAGTCTCAGCAGCTTGCAGGTGAGGCCATGTTGCCAGACAGTGTCATATGCAGCTGTCAGATCTACAAACACAGCACTGGCCTTCTTTTTTGCCTTGAAAGAATCCTCAATGTTTTGTTTTAGCAAAACAACTTGATCCACTGTCGATTCACCATGTTGAAACCCAGCCTGCTCGCCTGGGAGCAGGGGGTCGGCAATAGGTTCAATGCGGGCGTAGATCAGTCATTCGAGGATCTTGCAGGGGACACACAGCAAGGAGATGGGACGGTAGCTCTTTGAGTCCTCTACAGGTTTCTTTGGCTTTGGGATCGCAACTACAAGTGCTCTTCTCCAGATTTTGGGAATTTTGAGTTGGTGCAAGCAGGAAGAGAGGAAGCCACGTAACCAGGACTTCAAAGCAGTTCCAGCATGGATTATAAGCTCCAGGCAAATAGAGTCAGGGCCCGGAGCTTTCTCTGGCTTAATGTGTTAGAGAGCAGCAGCGAATTCTCTGGACCAGAAGTCGCCAGAGAGATTCACTGGAGATGGTATCAAAGCCCTCCAATGGTCAGACACTTCTTGAGAAATGAGTCGAGACAACTCACGATCAACACTCTCGTATTTCCCGTTTCTTACCAATTGAGCAGCAATGGCGTTAGCTGAAACGGCACAGTTACGGGGGCTGTGTCACAACCTGCCAGTAAGGTTGTTGATTGTGCTCCATGCCTTTCTGCTTGAGTGTGAGAAGTCGATCTTTCAGACAGCCTCAGACCATTGGTCTCTGCGTTTCTTGTCAAGCCAAGTTATTAGGGCTGTAGCAGCCCTGCTTGACTGGTCTCGAGTAGGAGACTGCAGAAACATTTGGTAGAGGGCCTCACACTTAACGTCCCAACACAGTATGTAGGTGTTACCACGACTGCGTGGGATAGCTTTCTTGGCTGCTTTGCTGATGGTATTGCAAAGGTCCTGGTAGGCCTGATCCATATTTGTTGAATCACGTGATAGCAAGTTCCTTGCAAGCTTGTTTGTCAAGGAGTTATAGTGGCTCCAGTTGGCCTTGCGGAAGTTCCATCACTTTACAGGCCTTCCTGGTACTGGGAGGGAAAGCCTTGGTGGTGTTTTAAGCGAAGGTTGATGTTGTGACCTAGGAAACTTCTCCAAAATGCATCTATAAGGCAAGCGACTATCAGGATCAACAGTGGTGAAGGCAAGATCCGGGTTAGTGCCAGTGTTCCAGCACCCAGAATGAAAGCTAGGTTTATCCTTGGGATTGTGAAGGAGGGCAAGATTATTGGAGCTTTCCCAGGCCAGTAGGCAGTCTCCATCTGCGCTGTTGGTGTTATAACCCCAGTCGACATGGGGGCAGTTGAAATCACCCACATACAGACAAGGGTGAGTGAACACTGGAAGGTCAGAAACTTGCAACCGCGTTGGTGGAGGTTTGTAGATGTTAACAATTTTATAACCGTCAACATCCACGCACAACCACTCAGTCTCTGATGTTGTGGGAGATTGATCGTATAAGGTCCATTTTAGCCGCTCATGGACAAACGTGGCAAGGCCATACTTTCTGCTTAGGGAAAACCCAGCTAGTTGATAGTTTGATAGCACTAGCTTTTCTGCAGATGTGCAGTGGGTCTCCTGTAGAAGGACGACGAATGCTTCAAGCTGAGTAGCAAGGTGATGAAAAACGTTCATCTTGCTAGCTATGAGGCCTTCGATGTTCAGTTGTAGTATAGAGGGTGATATTACAATTAAAGATATCTTATCTTGTGTTTGAGAAAAACAGTTTTTGGCTCAAATAAAAGCCAGAGTTTTAATTATCACTTTAGAAATTTTTTTCCTTTAAGATGATCAGGTAACTTCACAGTACACAATTAATCGACTTTTTATGCAAGTAGAACTAGCATGGGAATTCAAAGGGGAAGTAGAAAATATACTAGAAGTTGAATAGAATTGATTAATGAACACAAAACGCTAGAAAAGATTGTGTTTCAAAAGAGTTTTAATACTTCTAGTTGAAGTATTGCTAGAAAAGATGTGGTTGCACTAGATTTAGGCTTGTAATAAATGTTTCTAATTAGGTAAACATGTTTTTGCGCTACTGAGAATAAAAAGAGAGGTATTGAAAGCAGATTTGATAGACTTCCAAATATACAGTGCACAGAACTTACATTTGATTTAGCGTAGGGTATTTCTAAATTGCTGGTCTATATGTCCATAATGTTTAGCTGTGTCTGCAATGCTTATGAATGTACCCAACAATTGTTCACTAACTACATAAGCTAGGCCTAGGCCACTGTGTCCAATTCTGATTAATGCAGTGATAGGAAACAGGAAAGCTGGCAGTCTTATGAACAAAAACAATGACTTGAGCTGTTCTGTGAGCAGCAATATGCTAAAAATGTAAAAGAGTGATAGGCAAACTGAAGCAAGCAGTCTCATGCATCAAAGTAATGATTTGCTGTCCTGTAAGCAGCAACATACTAATAATTTAAGACAGAGATACTGTGCTAACTTTTTAGCCCATGCAGTAAAATTGTTTTGGCCTGCAGAATAATGTAATTTGTACTCATTCACAGATTGATGACCCAAATCAATGTCAGCTGTTAAAAACTTTTCTTTGAATTTTGATCTCTTAAAAAGGTCTTGAAAAGGATCTGCACCTGGCCCATGGTATCATTGAAATAAGTGAAATTGGCTTGCTTAGAAAAAACTTTGCTCAACTTTGATGTATAGTCATAGTGCTAGGTGGGCCAATTAAATAAGGGCATAGCTGGCCTAAAAGTTTTTTTGAAGGGGCAAGATTTTTCACATGAATGATTTATGAAGTTTTTGCAAATCTCAACGATCCAGAAACCATAAATTTTAGGAGACATGTTTTCCACTTCAGCCTATTTAAAGTGTCTATTCAATTTTGTACTGGGATCTTATAAGAATGATCTTGCGTGCATTGCACCAACTAGGGGAGGCCATAGAAGCCACACACATTTTTGAATCTGATCAAGAAATCAAGGTATTTTCAGGTTTTCCAGCAATATAACGTTAATCTCCAATAGGGTCTTATCACAAAACTGAGGAATTAGAAAAATATATTTATGCCCCTCACCAAATTGCTTCTTGCTAAGCTAATGCTTTTCTGTTACAAAACTTGTCTAACCAAAGTTTTGTAGCAAATTATTCAATCAACTTTTTTGTGTATATTCAGAAGTTTACGTAATAGTTCATAATGTCTAATACACCTCTATCTACAACATGCAAAGACTCCATGACTTCTAAATTTATGGAAACTGTTTTCAAAGAAAAAAATAAATTTTATAGTAAATCAAAGCTTCAATTGGGACAGCATGTTACTGGACAAATGCTGTCTGTATGTGCTATGAAGATTATTTCTCAAACAGATGCAAATAGTTATTTTGCCAGTGAAGTCATTTTCAATGGATTTCAAAAAAACGTCTGCCCACTGTTTCATAAGAACATTGCAAAGAAATAGAAGAAGACTAAGGCCATTTTCAAATGTAGCTGAAAAAGTATTGAAATGAGAACCACAAAAAAGCTTGCGAGTGAAAGAAAAAAGTTTATGATTTTAAATATGGAGTGATTGTCAATGCACTTTATATAAGAACAATCCACAATTTTTTTAAGAAGAGAATAAAAACTATCTACAGGATGAGATGGGGGATTTACTTGAATACCTGCTATGGACCTTACTCGGCAGCATGCTGTACACAAGAAAAATCTCGTGCATGGCAGAAACAAATGAAAAGAAAAAAGGAAAGGAAAAAATCTGGTCAACAAAAGCAGGTGGAAATGGTAAGGTAAACATATGATTGACTACTGGTTAAAAATTATGGTATGGCCAAGCAGTGCACAGCACTGACAGCATATGCCAGTAAGATCACAAAAGCAGATGCACGATCTTCAACTACTACTCATTCAATGGCGACTTCTAAGACAGCAAGCACATTGGAAACAGGAAAATGGGAAGACTTTCCACAGGTTCCTGTGTGCAGCAGTAGAAGCATAATGATGAAGTAATTATTGGATGTTCTATCCAGTGCTTGGCTGACTACAAAATAGTTGCAAAAACGTGACTGACATAATTGTAAAAACAGCTGATATTCTATTTCTTCAGCACTAATCTGAGTGTGCAAAGCTCCCCAAACCAGACAGTGAATTGAGTGGTGATGAATTGCAGAACAAATTGGATGAAGCAACATCATTCCACCTTAGATCTGTTGCATGCATTCCTATCTAATGGACAGATACTTTGACCTTAACCTCAAAAAAGCCAATGCATACTTTATAATGAAAAATAGCAATGAGGTTGTTGCTATAGTATAAGACAAGAACCCAGAAGCGACCATTTATAAATTATATGATATGAAGACCAATTGCATAAATGTAAATGGTCCTAATGACAAATGCAAAACCTTAGCAGCAGCTATTTTGAAAATGTTAGTTACAGTGGAGTAGCTGGTGTAGCTATGTATGAATACAAGCTAAGATCCCTTGCCATTCTGGGAGGTACAGATGTTGAAGAGATCCAAACTGCAGTTGATTTTTAAATGACAGGCAGAGCAGGGGACTGTGGAAAGTTCCTTAACCCTTTGAGTGCCTAATAATTTTTTGCTTAGTTTCTGGAATTGCGTATTTTTTTAATGAAAAATTGAAATTTCAAGAAACAAGTTAAAATATTATGTTTTGGGAAGCTTGAGTATTGTATTTTCCGAATGTGAGTTTGAAATTTAAAAATTCAATGCAAAAAGTTGAAAAATATTCAATTAATCCTAGAATATCAATTAAAAGCAGCTTATAGTCTATATTAGATATAACATGCTTTTTCTTGTTGTTCCAAGTTTGAAAATAAACAATGTTTGTACTAAAATAATTGAAAATTTATAAAACAAGTACTAGAATAAATAACTGCACTTGCGAATCAATAAAAATAACAAACAAAACAATAATAGAGCAATATAGGTGCAACTGCTGACCTCTTTATGCACACCCACTGGCGCCTTTATGTGCACTGACATTTTTTTTGAAGACCTGGCGAGTATGATAAACTTTAAAACATGGTATAAACTTCAAAACATGGTTTTGCTTAGTCATTACAACAGCTATAACTATCTAAATAAAAAAAATAAATAACATATAAACAACATACAAATATATGTAACATATAAACATATATATATATATATATATATATATACGAGCTGCTTTCCCGGAGCTTTGCTGCCACTGTTACCACAATAAATGTTCTAACGTTAGTTGTTAGGCCTGTACAAATATTGACCTCTTCTGACCTTATTTGACCTCCAATTAAAAAATTGCTTCTTAGTGAGCGCCTACATACTGACACAAAGCTACAGTCCAAATTTCAGCTTCTTAGCTGCAATCGTTTAAGCTGGGCATTGATTATAATGAGTGAGTGAGTGAGGACATCTTCCTATATATGTATAGGAAGGATTTTAGTGGCATACTTATTGACACAACATAAATCATAGCCTATTTGTTAAAAGTCATTAGCTTTTCAAGAATGTTGATATTAGTATCATTAGACCTAGCTATGATCATTAAACCTTTATATATATTGCTAGTTGTGGAGTAAAGTCGCTTATGGCAACCAATGGTACATAATAGGAAAGCGACTGTAGTTGCTTGCGGCAATCAAAGGGTTAAAGGCTTTGGAGTGGAAGAAAAGTAAGTGTTAAAATGTTGCCCTCATTTGACATTAGCAATTGGTTATGCCGTAGATAATTTTTTTTTGGGATGCAAAAATCAAGATAGATGTAAAGTTACTGAATGTATATGTTGAACAAAAAGCCTTCCTCCCACCATCTACTTCAATCAACACGCTAGACAAAATGTATTAGCCATGTTTTTGTCTTCATGTCATGCCAGTTGTTTGGAATCACTTTCAATCAGTACAAAATACGAATGGATTTGAACAATATAGCTCATTATAAACAAGAACGTAAAGATTTCACACCAAACGTGTTAGGACATCTCACAAAAATCACTAGGAAGTTTATAAACAACAATTGATCTTAAGCATTTTTGATTTAGTAGTTTTCATCAATTCTGATAAGCTAGTGTTAGCTTTTAGTACCTTCATCCAAAATGGTTGGTTTGTGCTCTCTTTAGAAGCGTACCCTGAAATTGAAGATATCATAATCTTTTTAATGATAAAACAAATGTTGGGAATTGATAGCAAAGCAGTTGAGAATTCTAAAGAATGGATTGAAGTTAGAGACTTTTTCAAAGAAAAGATTGATTGACTAGAGCAGACAACATGCAAATGGAACTGAGCACTGAAAAAAGATGTTTAGTAGCAGCTGTAACTGGTTAAATCATAGATACTTTAGAGAGACAGTTGGGAAAAATCAGTTCTTCAAGGCAGAAACAAAGAATAAAGCAATTGAGGCAAAGATGATCAAAGCGCTCTTAACCAACCTGGGATGTAAAAGTGAATTTACAAGCCTGGACTATCGTTTGAAAGTTTGTGGTTTAACAACATCTCTCCAAACATTGTCACAAAAACCGTAGTCACTACCAATGCATATCTGGACAATTTACATTTGCTGCAAAAACTGGTGGACCCCTCTTAGCAGAACATACACCAAGTCTTTAAACAGAGAAAGATTTTTTGGCAACTGTGGAGCTATCCAAAATACTTGCCAAGTCAAGTAGAAATTGCTCAAGTGAAAGAAATGTGGAAGACCATGGATGTTTTGACCATTAGTAGAAAATCCAGTGGTCCGATCTTTGTTGCTGACTTAAATTTGTTTGATGAACTTGATGGAAGAAATGTACTAGAAATTATCTGAGTACAACAATTGCTCAATATATTTATTAACAGCAAAGAGAAAAAGTTCCAGATGGAAAATTTAAGTTCTTGAAGTCTTCAATTAATGAACCAAAAACGTCTATTCAAAATGCAATAAAACTGGAAAATGATTTACAGGGTGATGTTGACACACTTCTGAAGTCATTTTTTTGTTGATTTATTGACATGAATTGTTCGTAAGTATGTAAGCAATAGTGATGCTTAAAATTGCATTTTGTGAATCGTTACTTAATGACCTGATCTCTCTGCAAGTCCATGCCACAAAGATATGGTTCTCTCTGATCTTATGTCCATAATTTATGGGTTTCAGTGAAAGTGGGTACTCCTTGCTTATTTTGGATTTCACCAATGAAATTAGCATACTCAAAACTATAAAAATGATATGTCACTCACCATATGCTTATTGTGTATGAAAATTTACAAGGAAAAAGTGAGTATGTGGCCATCATTTTCCTAAATAGCAGCTGTACTGACCAAAAACGTAATTGCAGATAAATATTTCCATTGGATTCGGACTTGATATCAAATTTTCCCAGGAAAACACTTGTGATGAAAAAAACGTTATGTACCCTATCCAACTTTTATTAAGAGTGATTGTGTTTTTATTCTTGATACAACATGACTCTTCACGTTTTACCATGATGTTTCTTGCGCCCCAACAAACGTGTTATAATGAAGTTTTACTACAAAGTGTGAAAGTTCTAAATAATCCTGGTAAAAGCAACAATGTTGATCACTGTAATGTCATCAGTACATATTTTTGCATTCGTCACTGGTCAATGTTACATCACGAAGTTACAATCAAAATGTTGGTTTGTAAACGTTGCTAAATACAGATTCTAGTGCCATAACACTAAAATATAGCTTTCAAAGCTTCCACACATTATTTGTGGCAGTAGTTAATCTCCAATTCTAAAAATTATTTTAAACTATCAATTCTAGGTGTCAGACTGTTCTTAAGAAAAACAACCTGTTAATTACAGTAAATTTAGAGGTCTATCTATGCTATACGTCTCAAATTCTGTGTGTGTTTTGACTCCTTTAAAACTATGGTGTAAAAACGAAAAACTTGGTTTGATTAGTCTCCATTTCGAACTAAAGGTCACGAAGGAGTTAGTGAAGTCATGGTAATATCACAATTAAAAATAATTTTTTTAACATTGTATTTTGTGATAGAGGAATATGGGCATTTCAATTAAACAAAAGCTTTCCCTCGACTTATCCACTCGCAAAAATTTTTCATTGTTTGGGTGTAAGATAACATCATAATCACTAATTCATCATAAATTTTTTTTTATTTTCTCAAAAAATACTAATTGCAGAAACGTAGTTGAAAGCTTTTTTTTAGAGATATTGACTAGCTGCTTCTGATGGAAAGATTGTATGATGAATTGGGGTTTATTGACATTCCAACAAGCGATTAAGCTATTTCAAAAAATGCTTTTTTTCTTGAGCCCAGTAAAGAAAGGGCTGTTTTTTGGTAATATTAAATGATGACATAAAGCTATCTGGTATCACTTTAGCAAAACCAGCAACAGGCGGCAGCTGTATATACATTGTTCTCAGTCATTTTGAGAGCAAACGTAATTGTAAGGCCTGCTACTGATATGCTGTAAGTTAAAGTAGAATAATATGACAAATTGCAATTCTAACTGACATAATTGACAAACTGAAATGACAAATTATGATTACAGTGTTGATACAATTTTTTAATAATGCAATGGCAAGCACAAAATTATTGTAACTGTAGGTAAATACCAGATTAGAATGCCTCTGAATAGTTGAGTATGCACATGACTAATCTCCACCCTGATAACCTATTGATTACAAATAGTAAAGTGGGACAGAATACTGAATTTCAATATTAAATCCTGCAAGGATTCCAAAAAAAAATTATCTGCCGTCTCTCTAGTGTAAAAACTTGCGAATTAAGTTATAACATAACCTATTATGATGACTGAATAGTAGATGCTGAACACCAGTCTCCTGCTCGATTTGCCTTCCCCTGGCTGCGTTGGTGCTGGTATGAAGGAGCATATGCTCTGGCAGAGGCTTTATTTTTTATAACTAGGTCTGCAATTATGAGAAGTCATAAATAGTCGGCCTACAACTTAATCACTAAATTGTGTAAATATATCAATGATTTCAATGTCCTTTTACAACCAAAATTTATATTTCCATGCTTGTAAAGAAATCAGCTGATATAAGTTTGTGACAATATTGGCTAGTGGTAGTTACATGCACTCTTGATTTAACAATAGGGAATCCAAAGTTTACAAGAAAAGATAAAATATAACTCCGTACGTATAAAACCACTGTGTAAAATTATACGTGTGGAGGAAAATTTTTTGCTTGAAAATTGGTTGCTAGAGCAACTGGGTAATTCACTGCAAGACAGTTGGACAGGAGGTATGGCTCCTTGCTCTGCGTTGATACCAGAGTGCATAGGTGCAGCCAAGAGACTTGACATCACAAATTTCATTGCAAGAGGGGTTGCACCTAGCTGCAAAATAGTCAATTAGTTAATCTATTTATTTTGACTTGTAATGCACATACCATTAGGAATAAAAAAAAGCCAACACTATGTTTACTATTCAAAGGCAAATCCCGATAAAAGCTAAAAGAAAAATTGAAAACATCTTCAATGAGTTATGGAAATAGACAGTAAAAATTTGTTGAACTTGAATTTGCCAGGCCAGTAATCTTTGGTATCATTCCTTCTGTTCAACCTTCTTCCATCTTTCCTGGAGTCACCTTATACTGCACTTTTGTTTTTTCCAAACATCTTTGCAGAAGGCCAAGCTTTTTTCTTGTCTCAAGGTCTTACACTGCATATCTGCTTCCTTACCAAGGCACTCTAAGAGGCTCTGTCATTTATTTATAAAAAATTTCTATGGCCAGTTTTCAACTATGTTTCTTCTGGATAGTTTCTTTTTAATTGTTTTGCAGTTTATTTTGTCGTAAAAAATGCAAAGAAATTAACTGATTAGTTTGATCGTTATACTATTACTATACAGTGACATCACCTGAATGTATGTCACCTGGGAGCAACCCAAAAAGTGTCACTCCAAATCTTTAGAAAGTATAGCCTATGGCTTTTATGGAATGTAAATTAGGGTGAAAACTATTTTGGGGTAATGAAACACAAAAGAATTTTCTTCTAAAATAGAATCACTTAGTGCAAACTGCAACTCCCTTCTATAATGACATCACTGGTGTCTTGAAATTTTGTTTGATGTATTCATACATGCTTGGTACCAGTTGTATTTTTTGCAGGGTTTTATTGCCAACCCATTGGTAAATGCAGACAATTTGAAGTCAACTGCTCGATCAACCACTGCTATTAGTCGTGTATCTATTGATAAGGAGGATTTTCATGTAGAAAAATACAATGAACAAGGTTCTAATTAGAGCTGTGCCAAATACAATTTGCTGAGTACTACATATGTGCTAAGAAATAATTGGGTAATGACTAGTTTGTTTGTTGCAGCTTTTTACATTTGGAGGCAATTTTGATGTTCACTGCTCATGATTGAGTGATTGGTCATGGTTTGTGACTTACAATTTTTTCACCTTCTATTTTTATTGTTTTTTTGGTGGTCTTCATTTTTCACCTTCTAGTGGTTTTACATCATTTTTGTCTGCATACCATTTTGAAATTTTTTGTAATGCTGTGTACAACCAAAGTTGCAAACAGGACGAGAGGCTGATGTCCGTCTCTTTAGTTATATTCTTGCAGTCATACTCCCTACAACTCTGCTTCAAAAATCAAGTAAAGACCTTACCTAGAGACGCACAACAAAATTTGCTTCTAAAAGTTGTATGAAAACCTATTTTAGAGATCAAAAAAAGTGTTTGAGTTATCTTTTGTCTCTTTCCCTTGCAAAAGCTCTGTTGCATGCTTTTGCAGCACTTGATATTTAGTGGTTTGGTGCCAAACATAAGTTGTTCAACTTCTATGATTGTTACAACAATAAAATACTGTGTTACAACTATAGGCTATAGTAACAGCAATACACTACTGTGAATTTATTTGACACTAAACATTGCATGTGATTAAGCAGCTTTAGAATACCATTTGGAAAGAGCTGGTGTACCAGTAATTCCATGAATATCACGATTTGAGAATCCCTGATTTGGTCAATTAAATAGATTGATTTGACTGGCTTATTTGCAAGTACACGTGTATGCTGTAGAATAACGCACAACACGGAGCAAAAGTGCAAGTAAGAGTGCAGTCTTATTCAAGCCAGAAAGCAACAAAGAACTCGAAATTTGGTAGTCAAATGTCTCTAATTACTAGCTTGAAACAATTTTTTGGCACAAAGGCAAGAGGGTTTTTGGATTGTACCAGAGGCACTGAATATGTATTTCAGGAGCTGGAAAATCATATCAAATTTTGAAAATTGGCTCTAATGTTTGGGTTATCAAATATTTTTTGCTAAATCCTTATTGTGGATCGACCTAAACATTACACAAGCCAACAAAACTTTTTTTTTAAAAGGCATGTCATGTTATATCAATTTGGGGGACAATTGGGATTGCTGAGTACAAAAGTGCAGTTACTTTTGCTAAAATGGCTCCTTTTTATGATGAAAAGCAATGTTGTTGTTTTATGATTAGTTGCAAAAAAATGCCTGAACACGCCATTGCAACTACATCTACTGACTACAAGAATTTTGTTTAGTGTCTGAATATCTAGGACAAGTAACTACTTTAGCAGGTGAATAAGGTCATAGTATCACAAAAATCTTGTTGGTGGTACAAAATTTTAATATAGCTTTGAAAAAAGCTGTTTTAGCCATAAGCTTTTCGTGACGCTCTCATCAGTGGCGGTATCGCGTCAAAAGGGAAGATCTAGAGTGAATGAGTCTTTTATGTGAATAATTTGGATGTTACGTAATCAAGACAGGCCAATGATTGCGTTTGTATTGCAAAGCGCGCGAAAGAAAGATTTCGCAAGTGCGAAAGTTAAAGAAGGCGCGGCAGGAGGCCAAATGCTACGATTATCGAAAGAGTTTGAGAGTGTAAACAAACTCTTTCTGTCTGCATAACACCGGGCGTCGGGTCTTGATATAAGTAGCCTCTAAAAGATTGAGATGGAAAGAGCTGCGCGCTGCGGCAAGGATTGAAAACCGCTTATCATCATAGTTTAATGCGCATCGATCATTATCTAAAAGATGCTGACCAATGGCAGAGTCACAATCCGGTTTGGTGTCGGTTCGTTTGCACGATCTGTGTGGTTGAGATCGGCGTGGACGAGTCAATTGCTGTCTTAACCATTGCGGAACATGTTGCTTGATGCGATCCTGTAGTCGTTGAGATGTTCGCCCTACGTACCGACTATCACAGTGGCACTTGTATTCATATATGACAAAGCTTTTCTGAATGGCAGGTAGAACATCCTTGCGGGCCACAGGCAGCATGCGCTTAGACGTAAAGACCAGGCGGGTGCTGACGGAACCATAGCAGCTTTCCACGGCGGTTTTGACTTCTTTTTCTAAGTTTGTAGATGGCTTACCTATCCAAGGGACCCTCAAGTACACAGGACACTTTTCAGGGCCAAATCGCTTAAGGGTGGAGAACTGAGCAATTTTCTTGGTGATCTGAGTGTTGATGATGTTTTTAGGATAGCCATTGTCCAGTAATATCTTCTTAATCCGTTCTATTTCTTCATTGAGTCTACGCTTGGTGCAAATCATTAGAGCTCGATGCACCAATGTAGATATTAGACTTATTTTGCGTTTGAGAGGACTAAAGGACTCCCAACGCAAATACTGGCCAGTGAAAGTGGGTTTACGGTATACACTGGTCTCCAAGCCAACATCTGTTCTTTCGACGTAGACGTCAAGAAACGGTAGACATTTCCCTTTCTCTTTTTCAAAGGTGAACTTGAGGGATGGATGAAGGCAGTTAAGTTTGGTCAGAAATTCATCTGCTTCAGCTTCGTGATCAAAGATGGCAAACGTGTCGTCAACATATCTGAAGTATGTTGAAGGCTTTTGCGTTTGAGAAAATAACTTTTCTTCATAATATCCAACGAAGATGTTGGCCAAAGCCGGACCAAGTGGTGATCCCATAGCTACTCCATCTGTTTGCTTGTACATGGTGTTATTGAAGCTGAACTCAACTGAGGATGTAGCGCTCTTCATCAATTCAACAAACACGTCCTTTGGAATGACTGGTCGGGAATTAGACTGGTCGTAGAGGGCTTCCGAACAGATTTTGATGGTTTCATCAAGGGGAACGTTGGTGAACAAGCTGGATACATCAAAAGAACACATGAAGACATTAGGGTCGATGTCAAGATTTTGCATGGTCTTAGCAAACGTAAACGAATCTGATATGCAGTGTGACGAAAACCGCTCCAACACAGGTTGTAATAGGCTAGCCAACCACTTGCAAAGTTCATGATGGGACGAACCTGTCATAGACAGTATTGGGCGAAGTGGAGTGCCTTCTTTGTGTGTTTTCGGCAAACCATACATTCGAGGTCTTTGCGATCCAGTTGGTCGTATTGCGTCATATATCCATTTCGGCATGTGATCGGCTTTGACTAAGTCAAGCAACCGCTTCTGAAGGCGCGATTCAACGATGGCTGTGTTGTCATTGCTGGAGACCGGACCAAGTCTTCTAAATTTCGATTGATCATCAAGTATCTTGTTCATTTTATCGACATAGTCGCTTTTGAGTCACTGTGGGCACAGCTTTTACATCACAGTGCCAGTTCTGTTGAACAACGCACTGCTTTGAAAGCCCGACTCGCCGACCTTGCTCATTTGTACAGTGACAGCACGATAGACTCACGTGACTTCACAATGCACAAAGAGTGCTTTCGTGCAATCAACCGGTTACGAAAGAATGATGATATCATTGTCACCAAACCCGACAAAGGCTCCGGCGTTGTCCTTTTAAACAAAAGCAACTACGTCGATAAAATGAACAAGATACTTGATGATCAATCGAAATTTAGAAGACTTGGTCCGGTCTCCAGCAATGACAACACAGCCATCGTTGAATCGTGCCTTCAGAAGCGGTTGCTTGACTTAGTCAAAGCCGATCACATGCCGAAGTGGATATATGACGCAATACGACCAACTGGATCGCAAAGACCTCGAATGTATGGTTTGCCGAAAACACACAAAGAAGGCACTCCACTTCGCCCAATACTGTCTATGACAGGTTCGTCCCATCATGAACTTGGCAAGTGGTTGGCTAGCCTATTACAACCTGTGTTGGAGCGGTTTTCGTCACACTGCATATCAGATTCGTTTACGTTTGCTAAGACCATGCAAAATCTTGACATCGACCCTAATGTCTTCATGTGTTCTTTTGATGTATCCAGCTTGTTCACCAACGTTCCCCTTGATGAAACCATCAAAATCTGTTCGGAAGCCCTCTACGACCAGTCTAATTCCCGACCAGTCATTCCAAAGGACACGTTTGTTGAATTGATGAAGAGCGCTACATCCTCAGTTGAGTTCAGCTTCAATAACACCATGTACAAGCAAACAGACGGAGTAGCTATGGGATCACCACTTGGTCCGGCTTTGGCCAACATCTTCGTTGGATATTATGAAGAAAAGTTATTTTCTCAAACGCAAAAGCCTTCAACATACTTCAGATATGTTGACGACACGTTTGCCATCTTTGATCACGAAGCTGAAGCAGATGAATTTCTGACCAAACTTAACTGCCTTCATCCATCCCTCAAGTTCACCTTTGAAAAAGAGAAAGGGAAATGTCTACCGTTTCTTGACGTCTACGTCGAAAGAACAGATGTTGGCTTGGAGACCAGTGTATACCGTAAACCCACTTTCACTGGCCAGTATTTGCGTTGGGAGTCCTTTAGTCCTCTCAAACGCAAAATAAGTCTAATATCTACATTGGTGCATCGAGCTCTAATGATTTGCACCAAGCGTAGACTCAATGAAGAAATAGAACGGATTAAGAAGATATTACTGGACAATGGCTATCCTAAAAACATCATCAACACTCAGATCACCAAGAAAATTGCTCAGTTCTCCACCCTTAAGCGATTTGGCCCTGAAAAGTGTCCTGTGTACTTGAGGGTCCCTTGGATAGGTAAGCCATCTTCAAACTTAGAAAAAGAAGTCAAAACCGCCGTGGAAAGCTGCTATGGTTCCGTCAGCACCCGCCTGGTCTTTACGTCTAAGCGCATGCTGCCTGTGGCCCGCAAGGATGTTCTACCTGCCATTCAGAAAAGCTTTGTCATATATGAATACAAGTGCCACTGTGATAGTCGGTACGTAGGGCGAACATCTCAACGACTACAGGATCGCATCAAGCAACATGTTCCGCAATGGTTAAGACAGCAATTGACTCGTCCACGCCGATCTCAACCACACAGATCGTGCAAACGAACCGACACCAAACCGGATTGTGACTCCGCCATTGGTCAGCATCTTTTAGATAATGATCGATGCGCATTAAACTATGATGATAAGCGGTTTTCAATCCTTGCCGCAGCGCGCAGCTCTTTCCATCTCAATCTTTTAGAGGCTACTTATATCAAGACCCGACGCCCGGTGTTATGCAGACAGAAAGAGTTTGTTTACACTCTCAAACTCTTTCGATAATCGTAGCATTTGGCCTCCTGCCGCGCCTTCTTTAACTTTCGCACTTGCGAAATCTTTCTTTCGCGCGCTTTGCAATACAAACGCAATCATTGGCCTGTCTTGATTACGTAACATCCAAATTATTCACATAAAAGACTCATTCACTCTAGATCTTCCCTTTTGACGCAATACCGCCACTGATGAGAGCGTCACGAAAAGCTTATGGCTAAAACAGCTTTTTTCAAAGCTATATCATAGTATCACCTTAAATGTTTGCTTTCTGGGCATAAACAGTCACTTTGAGACAGTTACCGGCCAAACACATTAGCTGCTTTTGTTCTGAATTTTATCATATAACAAATAAGCTAAGTAGGTCAGTTTTAGTGAATTTTCCTATCACTTATCAAATATATTGGATTGTAAAAACAAAAACAAATAGCAGTATTAAAAATTCAATATGTATTTAGCTTCAAGTGTTGTTTTTTACTTCAGTGGATGTTTTGAGCAATAGTGTTAACATTCTTGCTATTATTTACAAGAGTAATGTGGTTATTAAATTGTTCAAAGATTTTGAGACTGTTAAATCTTATTAGTGATGAGTTTTAACAAAGTGACCCAGATATATTTTGTTTTATTTGTGGTGAATATATGATAAAAAGCATCGCTTCAACATGCAAGATTTTGCCAAGAGAACATATGAGGCTTACTTTGGCATGAAACTCGAAAACCAGGTTAAATCTTGGCCATCCCACTGAGTATGCAATATAAGCATCCTAACTTTTTTCCTATGACCCCAAGGTAATATCGTTTAAAATTCCCCTAATTTGGTATGAGCCAAAGAATCAACATGATGATTGCTGGTTTTTTTGTGATAGTGGAATTAGGATGGAACCAGCAAAAGAAATCATGGTATTGTTACCTCGATATCAAATCTGCAAAACAGTGCCACATTGCAGTGGAGTTCCAGTGACAGTTTCTACTTCCTTGCCAGATTTGATTCCTCAGTCAAAATGAAGCAGTATTAGAAGAAATAGGGCATAGTAGCAGTAACTGCATTGACTGTACTGGAATCAGTATAGCTGCAATAGCATCTTTGCAAACCACAAAATCATTTAGCCAAGTTCAGGTAAACAACCTAGTTCGTGATCTTGGTTTGTTCTAAAAACGTTATGAAATTTGGGTTTCTTGTCTTAGTAATTATGGCATTGTTGATTCAGAAATCATTAGTACATTTTACTGAGACACAGACAAAGTGTTGATTCAATTTTTTTTAAAGAAGATGAAATCTAATTGCTATTTGCAATGATGTGAAAGGTTTTCTTGTAACCACGGACCTTCACAAAACAGCTAAATAAAAGTTGTTTATCAACAGCTCCAAAGAGAGTTTGTAACGTGTGCTGATTTGTAATGGCAATAAATATGCCTGTGTTCCAGGTGGTCACTCAGTAGTGACAAAGGAAAACTACATACTTTTATGGTACTTGCTTAAGGTTGTCAACTCGATGATGATACTGCTTTACCAGGGATCCATTCTCACCCATGTGAGTGCTGAAATGAGAGTAGAGACCAATTCGTGATCTACACATCCAAGGGCAATATGGGCATGAGCAACAAAAGCTTGTGTAGTTGATAGGGATTCTACAGTCTTATATTTTTTAGCACATTACTCTTCATAGGCTTATTTTGTTGTTCATTCAAGTGGTGGACTCCTGCATTTACAACTTATTTCTGCATCTTACGTCATACGAACAGAAGGAGGAAAAAGAACACTACTTAACCATGAAAAGGGTTTTGAACAAAACGTGTTGCAGTGAACATTACTTGCTGATATGTTACTATTTAAAATGGTCAATTTTTTTGGGATAGCAAAGCAGCTACAACAAAATCACTAAATTTTTTATAATGTACATACTCAGCATATTTGTTATATGATAAAATTCAGAACAAAAGCAGCTAATGTGTTTGGCCGGTAACTGTCTTAAAGTGACTGTTTATGCCCAGAAAGCAAACATTTAAGGTGATACTATGACCTTATTCACCTGCTAAAGTAGTTACTTGTCCTAGATATTCAGACACTAAACAAAATTCTTGTAGTCAGTAGATGTAGTTGCAATGGTGTGTTCAGGCATTTTTTTGCAACTAATCATAAAACAACAACATTGCTTTTCATCATAAAAAGGAGCCATTTTAGCAAAAGTAACTGCACTTTTGTACTCAGCAATCCCAATTGTCCCCCAAATTGATGTAACACGTCATGCCTTTTGAAAAAAGTTTTATCAGCTTAAAGTAATGTTTAGGTCAATATACAAAAAATATTTCATAACCCATATTTGCCAATTTTCAAAATCTGTTGTCATTATTTGAAGAGTTGATTTGTAATACAGAATTTGAAAAATGCAGAAAGTAGAGTATTCATTCGCAAAGCTTTTCCAGTGGTTGCTTCTTTCACCAATCACAATGTAGCTGTTTCCCCCTTTTTTTTTCGTCAATCGTGTCTCTATATAAGTGACTCACTTCACCTTTTCACTCTATTTCTGACAGATTCTCTTGAAAAGTGTCAGATGAAAAGCTGCGATAATGAATACTCTACTTTCTGTTGTCATTATCAAGTGAAGTGACTCTGATATATACTGGAAACACGTTTTTGTGCAAAAGAAATTTTGGCCTATGTTATGATTTTAAAATATCATTATAGATCATGGGAAAGATACCAAAAAATGTTAGACGAGCATAATACAAGCAGAGACGTTTGATATATTGCTAAAAAGTGTTATATTAAGCCACATTTAGTTTTCTCTTAAATCATGTTCAATAAATTGTTTTGGAACATCTACTCTTTGTGCACTTTTTATATCACATAGTGGCAATATTCAAAGCAAAATTAAAGGGTGGGCCCAAATTATGGCAGCGTGGTGTCACAAAATTTGTTATGGGTAAAGATTATGCAATTGAGCATCACACAATTTTTTTAATTTTTTAAAAAAGTAAAATCACATAGGTAATCCTTAAATTTTTCATTGAAAACATAATTTTCAGTTCGCCAAACCCAAAAATATGATTGAGCAATAGTGAAATTACTTGTTTTCATTCATTTTATTTAAAACACAAGTCTTTTTTGAGATCGAATTTACTTTCAGATTTACACAAGTGGTTTACTAAGATGTCTTTTAAATTACATGTAATACAACAAGCATTTTGTAATGTTTGGCACTGATTCCAGCTCTTTGGTTTCAAAATGCTCCTACTACAGTGCCAGGCTAAAGTGACAGAGTAAGTGCTCATGTAGAGTGTACGCATTTTTAATGTGCCTGAATTTGCATTCGTTAACACATACAAAGGCATCAGTTTACACTACCGTGACAGCATACGTTTACAAATTTGTGTTGCTAGCGACATCTAAAAGTAGTGTTTTCCATAAAATTTAACTTTAGTTTTTTTTGTGTGACCTAAGTGTATTGTTACTTACCGCAACTAATCTAACAATCAAAAGTTTGTTAGTTCAATGGCCACATGATTTCTGAGTGGTGTTTTTTATACCTGCTATTACTCTGTTTAGTGGCAAATAATTGTGGTTGCAATAAACTGTAGTCACAGAAGTGCTTTTAGGTATTAAAACAAACTTTTTTTCTGCTTATCAATATTTATTATGCCCGTGCTTTGTGAACTAAAGTTTTTCTTCTGCACAAAATTAATATGAAGACAAATGATGAGCCCTGAGTATCACTAAAAACAAACACTAAACGTTTTGAAACTCTTTTTTGGGGAGATAACTGTGTGATTCTGTTCCTTAGTTTACATTTTTCATTCATTCTCATGCTATTTGCCAAGTCTGTAAGGCGAAATGCACAATTGCACTTTTTCCCATATGCTTAGAAGTCAATTTGCTGTTTTTTTTTTACTCTAACCTTCTCATAATAAAAAGAAAAACTTTGGCCTGTGTAGATTGTTTTTAAGGTTTTTTGCATGACTTTAGACAAAGTTTGAACGAGCAATTTACTTAATGCATCCAAGGGTTAGTGAGTAGGCCTATCAAGCAGATATGACAATAAGATTGTAAAAGATTTTAATGTAATTTGATATCGGAATGGAACCTAAATCTTTTGAAGAGTTGATTGATGGTACAGAATTTGAAAATTGCAGAAAGTAGAGTATTCATTCTCGAAGCTTTTCGTCTGACACGTTTCAAGAGAATCCGTCAGAAATAGAGTGAATAGGTGAAGTATTTTTGTTTGTATTTTATTTGTTCATATTTATCCTCCATTCACGAGAAAGCGAATTGTATCACTATATTTTTAAGCCACGTACATTAACACATTCAAACCAAATTTATGCAAACAAAAGGAATTCGTTTATGGTCTAAAAATCACACATTAGTTTCTGCTCCTTCTATTGGTCGCTTCTTTTACCAATTATGATAGAGCTTTTTTTCCTTTTTCATCAACTGTGTCTATATAAGTGAGTCACTTCACCTTTTCACTCTATTTCTGATAGATTCTCTTGAAAAGTGTCAGATGAAAAGCTTCAAGAATGAATCTCTACTTTCTAAATCTTTTGGGATGGATTAAGCACCACTTTTAATATTAGAACCTGAATTAATTCTCATTGCAGATCTGTTATTGGCATTATGACCAGCTCTTGCAATTCATAAAAAATATTGTAAGACAACAAACTGAGTGTAAGAAATATCAAAAGAACATGCATGTTCAATATTTATGTTGCATCACTTTTCGTTTAAACAAAGGATGCAACAAAGTTTCCTTCAGTAGATAAAATAAATTTACCTTTTATTACAATCTCTAATAGGCTTATTCCAACAACAAAATTGGCCTAGCTTTCTCAAGAGCAGCTTGTGCTATTTTTCATATAAAGCTATGCCTCAGAGAAATATCACTATTAGAATAAAAGAGTAGACTGTGCTCACGAAACAAAGTGAGGTTTAGCTAACGCACTGATGAGGCTGTTTTCATAAAAAAAAAGATGTAGGTAAAATTGGATAACAATTTAGACTTAAATGCAGGTATTGAGCAACATCCTGACTTTGCTAACAAGCTTGGCATCAGCTCCTACCACATAAACGAGGTGTGAACAACAATGTCTATGGAATCTATACAAAACAATAACAATAAAAATAACAGACCCATACATACAAACATGCACAAATGTAAAAGGAGGGGGCTACAGTCCCACAAATTTTAAAATAGTCATTTTGAAAAAGTTCATTTTATCCAAAAGTAGGAAAATAATTTAAATCAAAAGGTTGACTTCAAAAAGAAGGGTCTTTTATTTTATCTTCTAATGAAAATTTTATTAGACTCCTGTAGAAAAACAATGTGTTTCTCCTATGCAGACAAGTCTAAAGCTCTTTGTTTTGGAAGCAACTGCCTTATTTTACATGGCTGTTTGTAACTTTGGAAAACTTTGTGCTAGATACCCTGAATTCTAGACTAAAACTTCCTCATCCTATTTGTAACAGCGACATTGATATTTGCCATGTGATGCCTTCACAACAAGGAAAAAAATCCAATAACTATTAAATTTGTCAGAAGGTCTGCAGAAATCAGGTGTTTAATAGTAAATCATTACTAAAAGCAACTAATGAATTATATCCCAAACTTGCTATAACAGAATCTTTGACAAGACACATATCTAAATCGCTGGATCAATTTAAAAAAGCTTTTTGGCTTTCAAAACGTTTGGACACACAAAGATTTTTGAAAATAAACGACATGGAATTGATGATTTTACTGACATTGCTAGAAATAATTTCCTGAAAGAGGACTTACTGCTTTTTTGATATGCTAACTGCTAATTATATGTTGCAACCCATCACTCTTTCTAGCAGCACAATAAACCACACAACACTAAAGGCTATTGTGCATTTTTTCAACTCTGCGAGTAGTCTAATTGTAATTCAATTTTTGAGTCAAATTTACATTTATAACATTATCCCATTATGCCTCTAAACGGTAACAACTGCTTCCCAAACCTCTCATACGATCTAGGTATCTCAGCTAATTACATGAACTCCTTATTTGATTTACCTCAAACTGGTAACGACAGTTTGTTTGATAGCAGAAGCCAGTACACTAATGCTTTAAACATACATGACATTGCATTTAATCACAACTTCAACCAATTTCTTGGCTGAGCATAAACATGAGATCACTTGTAAACACCTTAAATTTCAGCAAACTAGAAGCATTAATCTTTTCCTTACCAAGAAAACCAGATATAATAGCCATTACTGAAACCTGGGCTACACCCCTTAATTCAGGCTCATACAATGATCTTGATAATTTACATACTTGTACAAAATCCAGGACAAATTTCGAAAGGTGAAGGCAAAGCTTTTTATATAAAAAAATGATTTACAATTTACTGTAATTGATAAACTTTCATTTATGAATGAAAAAGTTTTTAAATATAGTTTTGTAAAAATTGAATTGAAACATCATACTATAACATATGGCACCATATACAGATCACCAACGACAGATTCCACTTTTAACTAACAATTTGTTACTAATTTAAGTAACATATTAAGTCATCTCAAACCAACTACTAAATGCTTTATATATATGGAGATTTTAACTATGACCTTTCACAAGCAGAAAACAGATACACTGTAAATTTATTGAAACAATGTTTGACCACTGTTTTTAATCGTTGATTAATAGACCAACATGCATTACCAGTTCCAGTGCAACTGTTTTAGACCATGTCTCGACAAACATATATTCTCATGCCATAAAAGCAAAAATTCTTCTTCACCCCATCTCTGACCACCTGCTTGTGTTCACATTTTTTAAACATATCAGGATAAAAGTATTCACAAGTTAAAGATCAGATTTTTAACTAAGAAAACATCAACAACTTCCATAATACATTAGACTCTGCTTTTGACATTGATGTAGTTTTAAGGGAATCAGACCCTAATTTAGCCCATGAATTATTCATGAACCCTTACTAATTATTCATAAAGTTTTTGATGCATGTTTCCCCCTTACCAATCCAAGGCTAAAATCACGTTTTTATAGCTGGTTTGATAAAGATCTTCAAGTCCTATGTATGAGAAAGAAAAACTTTTCAAAAAGTATGTAAATATAAAAACACTGACACCAAAAGTGAAGTATAACCAAGCTAGAAATCTTTACTATCGTACAATTCAAGAGAAAAACAAATCGCATATTCATCTCTTTTTGAAAAACAAAAATAATTTGAAGCAAACATGGCAATCCTAAATAAGCTACTTAGAAGGAAAAAAATAAACTCACTCAATGCCCCTCTCTGATAATAGATGATAATTGTATACTGACTCTAATCTATTAGTTAACTGCTTTAACGATTATTTCACAAGTATTGGTGAAAATTAGCAAACAAACTAGCACCCTGCAAAAACATTTCAGCGAATTTTTGGGCTCTTCAACATGCAACTCAATGTTGTTGAACCCTACATCGGTAGCTGATATTAGAAAAATTTTCTCAAAAACGCAACCCCAAAACAGCAGTGGAATAGATGAAATGCCAATACCAGTTGTAAAATCGAGTTCTAATTACATGCTTTTTGATTCAAGCCATATTTATAACTTATCATATCAAGGTCGATTTATCACTGACTTTAAAAGCTAAAGTGATCCCTGTGTACAAAAAACAAATGTAAATAATTATCGGCCAATTAGTCTGCTCTCAGTATTGTTTAAGATATTAGAAAAGATTGTATATAATCGATTGTGTTCATTTTTGTCACAATCAAACTTTTGCAATTTGAATTTAGAAAAAATCACTCTACTAGCCATGCCACTGCTGTAGTGGTTGAAAATATCACCAAATCTTTTGAGGATAAAAATATACTCTTGGTGTGTTTTTAGATCTTGCCAAACCTTTTGATACCATTGATCATAACATACTCTTGGCTAAACTAAATCACTTTGGTGTTTAGGGGGTAGCAAACAAATGGTTCTGAAGCTATTTGAATGGTCGCTTGATGCAAAACAGAAATTAATGTCAAAGTTTTAAATTCCAAGCCAATTGTAGTAGGGGTGCCACAAAAATCAGTTCTTGACCCCTTTTTATTTTTAATTTACATTAATGATTTTCCAAAATGCCAAACGTCAGGCAAAGCAATAATGTTTGCTGATGACACCAATTAATTTTTAACAGCAGTTCCTATCAAGCATTATATGAGGTTACAAATTCTCAATTAAAACATGTCGAAGCCTGGCTTCTATCTGTTAATAAATTAAACACTTAATACTTAATACTACCGGCGCGATGGCGTAGTGGTTAGAGCGTCCGCTTCGCAGTCGGTAGACCTGGGGTTCATTTCCCTTGTCGAGTCATACCAAAAGACTTTAAAAAATGGTATTCACAGCTTCCCTGCTTGGCGCTCAGCACATAAGGGATAGTGTGGAGAACAAGCCGGCAAGCTTGCTTGTTGTGTCCTTGGGCAAGGCACTTAACGGGACGCCTCCGTCTTTATGTGGCAGACAGATGGTGGGGCCGGGCAGTCTACCCGTCGTGGTGGCCCAGTCTGACGAAAGACATGCAAACAGAGCATGAGCTCATACGCGTAATAATAATACACTTAATACTGATAAAACCCTATATGTTGCATTCAGAACTACAAAGTCTTTCTCCAAATACTTTGCTGTCAATTCAATTCAAAAACAAACATCTAAAACGAGTAAACACTAGCAAGTTTTTGGGATTACTATCAATGATTATCTTTCATGGAAACCACATATGGAGTGGTTGCTGCAAAAACTCAGATGTAGCTATAATGTAATCAATAAAGTAAAGCGGTATCTCGATAAGAGTTCATTGCTAACTTTATATCACTCTCTTGTTAGCAGCTATGTGCAATATTGTGTAATATCTTGGCGCCATGGCAATATAACTATAATTCAAAAGTTGTAAAAAATTTCAAGCAAAGCAATTAATATGATTGATAATAAGAAGCAAAAAATAGTAACGTTTTCAAATAACACAATCTGCTAACGATACAACAGTCTGGACAACTTAAAATTGCCAAATTTGTGCATAAATATTCTAATAAATCTCTTTCCCCAGCTTTTTCAAACATCTTTAATTCTAGCTTTCTTAGCAAGAAAGCCACTATTCCTACTCGATTCAACTCCACATTGTGCACTCAATACTGCAGAATAAAACTCACACAACAAACACTGAAATTTAGAGGCCCAAAGATTTGATATGTTTGAGTGCTACAAACTACCTGTAGCACTCAAAGATATGAAATCACTTTCCACGTTTATCAAATGCGTTAAAGAATTCAAATTAAAGAGGCCCAAAGATTTGATATGTTTGAGTGCTACAAACTACCTGTAGCACTCAAAGATATGAAATCACTTCCCACGTTTATCAAAACTTCAAAGAATTCAAATTATCAAATGCTTTAAAGAATTCAAAAATAAATCAGTAGATTAATATGTATTATGTTTTAAGACTAGTAGCCCACTTCTTTCAATTACTTAAAGATATAATTTTAAAACGAGCTTGCAAAATAGAATAAAAAGTGAAAGAATAGGTATTTGCTGTCTCTCGTTTTCAGAACCTGCCAACCACTTTCCAACTACTACCAATTAAAGAGCGAATCATCATCTCCATCTACAAGCGACAACTACTCCTCATAACATTTTCCTAAAGAAGAAGAAAGATTGACCTGCGATATAGGTCCATCAAACTTCAGTCAATTTATTAGATTAAATAATTAACTTTTATTTGAGTCAAATAGACGGAAACACTGGCAATGATTTACTTAAATTATCCAAAATCAGGTCATGAAAATTCAAATGCAATATTATAATGCTACTAACCTGCAAACTGCATAGTCCTGGGCAGTAAGACTATAACTGTATCCAGCGACAGGGTCCTGCCTAGAGTGTTAATAGAGCTAACTCTTTAACTTTCGTTGTTCCCAGGTCATCCTTAGTCTAGGTGTGGTAGTTTGAAGCATTAGTGTACTGGCTTCTGCTATCAAACAAACTGTCGTTACCAGTTTGAGGTATATCAAATAAGGAGTTCATGTAATTAGCTGAGATACCTAGATCGTATGAGAGGTTTGGGAAGCAGTTGTTACCGTTTAGAGGCATAATGGGATAATGTTATAAATGTAAATTTGACTCAAAAATTGAATTACAATTAGACTACTCGCAGAGTTGAAAAAATGCACAATAGCCTTTTGTGTTGTGTGGTTTATTGTGCTGCTAGAAAGAGTGATGGGTTGCAACATATAATTAGCAGTTAGCATATCAAAAAAGCAGTAAGTCCTCTTTCAGGAAATTATTTCTAGCAATGTCAGTAAAATCATCAATTCCATGTCGTTTATTTTCAAAAATCTTTGTGTGTCCAAACGTTTTGAAAGCCAAAAAGCTTTTTTAAATTGATCCAGCGATTTAGATATGTGTCTTGTCAAAGATTCTGTTATAGCAAGTTTGGGATATAATTCATTAGTTGCTTTTAGTAATGATTTACTATTAAACACCTGATTTCTGCAGACCTTCTGACAAATTTAATAGTTATTGGATTTTTTTCCTTGTTGTGAAGGCATCACATGGCAAATATCAATGTCGCTGTTACAAATAGGATGAGGAAGTTTTAGTCTAGAATTCAGGGTATCTAGCACAAAGTTTTCCAAAGTTACAAACAGCCATGTAAAATAAGGCAGGTGCTCTTTCCATATTGTTCAAGGTCATTCAGTCTTTTTTCTTTCTCTTGAGTTTGTTTAGCCAAATCTTTTACTGTTGCTTTGATTAAAGTGATTGGTTGGGACAGCTTTTCAGGCAGTTTTTTATATCTTGGCACTGCTGGTACCTGGAACAAATGCAGAAGCATCAGCGTTCTGTTTTACACCTGATTTTACAAAATTTGACTGATACTCATCTTGTTTTTGTTCAGTTTTAGCCAGCTTCTTTAAAACTACAGCCAATTCCTGAAATGTCATCTTAGATCTAATATTACGAGTAGCAGTTCCAAAAAATTTTGCAGATAGAAATGAAAATGCAAGTTTTAAATTCTAATAATAATTTATGCAGTTATAAGTAAGTAGTCACACATGAACAATAAGGAAGCACCAGATCGGTTTCATGAATATTAGGGCTCTTTAGTGGTGCGTATCCGACCACCAGGGAATCAAACCTTCAAAATTTAACCTTTTATTTACGGTAAGTACCACTCGACCACCTGGCTGAATGCCGTTGCTGATGTTATAGCTGCTTTTGTAAGTGAGTGACCGGATTTCCTGGTTTTGCCACTTGTGGAGTGCATAGAATCCACTATACTGTAACTCTTCAGCAGCACCTCAGGACCAAGACTTTACCACAACAAGATGTAAGCATCGCGCTATACAAGTACATTGAAGGGGCAGAATGAAGAATCATGAAGAGAGTGGGGATTTACATAATAATTAAGTAGTGAAACACGAACAATAAGGAAGCACCCAACTGGTTTCGCCATTTTACCAAACCCTATAAAACACCTTACCAGCACATAACCTTATTTAAATGGAATAAATTGAAATAATAAATCAAAAAATAGAATGAAGTTCAACAGTGTAAGAAGTAAATTCGGCATGTATATCAAATTTTGGAAAGATAATTTATAAAACTTAGTTACGTTTTAATATGTCTGTTAATTTTCCTGATTGAATTTTAGATTTTAATGAAATGCAATTAATTTCTTTCAAGAAGGCATCATCCCAACGCATCCCTTTTGATGACTCATTCAGCTTGTTTCAAGTCCTTGACCAGAGAACTGCTGTTGATAACTGGAATCGTCTTTGTGATGAACATCAACGTTTTGGGGCAAAAATGAAACAATGTACCACCAATGTATGTGTTGGCCATGAGCCCTTTTATCTCTCTACTTTATCAGTCGATATCTTAAACAAGAAAACAGTTGTGAGAAAAAATGATTGTGATCAATCTTTTTGTTCTAATTTGCAACATAATTCCTCAAACTCTCCATTCTCTCCAAAATTAAAACCTCAAAGACAGGGCAGATCATCCCAAATGCAAAAGTCTTCAACAGATATTTTATTAAAATCTTTTGATGTAAACAGTTCTCTGCAACAAACTGAATCCGCTGCTGCTCATCTAAATGTTTCAGGTTATGAATTGACCTCATTAGATCAATCCCTTCAACAATTTTTGCCAAAGCAAGACAAAATGACAACCAAAGATATCAATAGTCAATCAAAACTTGATCAACCTTCAAATAAAACTGTTGAAACAAGTTTTAAAAAAGTTGATTTCACCACAGATGTGAAATTGGCTAAATCAACTCATACACATTCTCCAAGTTTGTTGGAAAAAGATCAACCAACTACCAGATTATTGTCGAAAGGAATTTTAAAAAAACATGCTAATGAAATGGATGTGCAGACAAAACAACCGGAGGTTTCCAGAATTGCAGTAGCTCTTGCTAGCAGTAATTCTGATTGTTCTTTAAGTGGTATGAAGAAAAGCATTCATTGGCATGAAGTTCATTATAGTGACGGTTCCTCAGCTCAATTCACTAAAACTGGTGAACTCGTTGAACAGCGTGGTTGCATAGCCCAAGATGCAGATCAGCAACTTGCTTTTGATCCCTCTGTTCAGCACAAGAGGGGGAAAAAATCTTCAGAAAACAAAAGTAAATCTAAAGGCAAGTCTAATAGAAGAGAAAATGTTGAGCAAAAGGAAGAAATTTGTCAAAAAGAAAAGAATTTGACTCCTCGCCACAAACATATTACTAAGTCTTCAAAGCTGCTTTATTCAATTCCTTGCACATTGCAGTATATGTTTTTGAAATCAAATGAATTTGATAATGGCCATGATAAAAAAATGAAACTTGTTGTATGGAAGGACGATCAAATTATTTCTGGCAATTTGATAAGCCGTTGTTGCAGGGTTACTCACGAAGACTCCACCAGCAATACCCAAGAAAAGCAGGTGAAAATTATTCTTTAGTTTTTTCTTGAGATTCATATAATGTAGATTTTGGTATCATTGTGGCATAAGCATGGCTAAGCACAACTGTTGTTTGAGTTAAAAAGCCTTTGGCAACAACTGTCACGACGTGTTTAAATACCTGCTGACTCTTACGATCCCCAGGCCATTTTGTAATCGGCTTATTCATTCTCAAGGTAAATATGTTACTAAGTTTTCTTTTTTCATTATTCAGGTTTCCTTTTGCAAATCCGATCACATGACCTAGTTCTTCATTCACATCACAAAGCAAGTTATTTATACGCAACTGAAATTCGAACTTTACAGCATTGTCATCCACTTGATTATGCATAAACTGTAGCTTGCACTTCATGCATAGAAATATTATGGGGTTGATAAATGTCTATATGAAGAACTTGCATATCTTTTAAAAGGAAATAAATAATGCTTTTTCGCAGTTCTGGAAGCACTTTTAAAACGGAGGGCAATTGAGGTCACCGATTTCTATAATCATGCTTTCGTATCTGCTTGATTACATGGTGATTACCACTAGGTAACAAATATTATGAAATATGTGTTGACCTGCATATTATAGTGGTATGGGCGGTGAATATTATAGCTAGCTGGTATGGGAAATATACTGGTTCACTTATTGATCTTTTAACAGTTATAAGATTCTAATTGATAGGATTTGAGACGACTCCTTAATTGTTTTCTAACAACAGGATTACAATCGATTTCAGAAGTGGTTATTTCGTCATAATGGCATAACAACTAACATTCATGTAACATATGTGTTACTTTGTCCCTCAAAGGGTTAGGTAAAGGTACAAATAAGCAAAGTATCAAAACACCACAAAAAATTAAACAATTGCTACTTAGGCAAGAAACATCAAAGGATATAAAAGAAAAACAATATATATGTAATGGTAAAGATTTTACCCCAAGTCAAAGGAGAATCAAACAAGATCTAAATATCTGTGAAGCAGTGTAATAATCACGGTAAAAACTTGCTCAATTATTTATATTAATGTACTAAACAAATGTTATTTATATTTTTAAAGGAAATCCATTGCATGCTTTTAGTTTCTGAGTCATTGATTTGCCAAAGTTTTATACCTTTGTATGAATGTTACATTTGTGCAAATGTTTTTTTTAACTGAGTTGAAAATAATTTGTATTATTGGCTAACTTAGTGATGAATTCGTGTAATTTATTAATTGTAATAACAGATTTTTCAAATACTTTTGGTGTTTCTTTTTGTTATGAAGGCGATGCGTGAATTTTCCCAGTTCAAGTTTGTGATCACTTTCAAGTTTCAGTTAATTTAGTTGTTTTTATGCTGATAAAAGTGCGGTATTTTGTCGTACACACAACAATGCAAGTAAGCAGTGTTTTGTCTCATCAGCTTCATGCGAATTTGCGTCTTTAGTAGTACCCCAAGTAGCAATACCTTATTGAATGCATAAATTAAACTATAGTATGCGCAAGATTTCCTTTGCAACAGACCTGTACAGTCTAAATGTCAACCCTGACAACTTTGCTAGCTTAGGTGATAGAAATTTGGGATAAATTGATCAGTTTAATTTTTCATCGATTTGGCCAAGGCATCTGACAGATAAAGTTTTTAATCGTTCTCTATTATTCCAAAGTAGTTTTATATCAGTTTGATTTGTATTTTTGAGGTTATTAGTTAATGAGTATAGTGGGATTTAATAACAACTTATTTTTATGTAGCCAATGATCTATTATTATCAGCTATTTTACCCTCTTTTTTAATGCGAGTCATGAATTCATGGCCAAACTAAGATATGAATCATTGGCGTTTTAATGTTGTTTGCATTGGGTTGCAAGAGGGAGAGCATTTATGTACATTAAAAATGGCAATAGATCAATAAAAGAGTCTTTAGATACTCTGCATAAAACTCTTTTTTTAAAGAGTTTGTGTTAAAAGTTTTTAAGATTTTGTGTTAAAAATTTTTGTATACGGATAATATTTACTAGGTCAGAACTTTTGATCAGTTTGAGCGGTCAGGGTTGCCAGGTTGTTTGGAAAATTTTCGGACAGTATTAGTCTGAAATTCATACATTTTAGGACAAATTTCAAAGTATGGTTTATTTATGGTTCAATTTACAAATGGGTCATTCCATTATATTTCAGGTCAAGAAAAACCCCATGTTTTTCAAAGTTGCTGAAACATTGTCGGGTTGATGATTAATGGTCAAAAACTCACCAAAAAATTTTCTTTTAAATTGGTCAAGTATTTGAGCAGTTTTACCACTTTAAAATTTTACCACAAGATGGCAACATTGCAGCTATAAGAAATACAAATTGTTAAATCTTTCTTAAATCTGATCATTGAAATTTGTAAAAATGGATATTTGAGTATTTTTATAGGTGAGGACTCCAAATTTTTAATCAAAAACAACAAATAATGTTTAGATTTTCCTCAAATGCATTTTTAAAGTTTAGGGGGATCCTCGCTGGGGAAACCTTTTCACTATGTGGTCACACAAAAAAATTTTTTGTTTGAAATTGATCTGCAATACATGTAGTTGTTACAAAACTGATTTACAGCAATGTTCCATTTTGTTCCTCACTATATTTTATTCTTGCAAATACACCTCTTCACATGCAAATTTGCAATCAGTAATTGCTATATCTTTTTAGCTTATTTAATAAAATGAGTAAGCATAGTTTTTTAGTCTGTTCTTTTTGGTAAAGCAGAAGCAAATGATTTTCAAAAAAAACTATGCAGGTTTGTCAAAGAATACCTCAACAATTTTCTAGGTTTGTAATTGCCACATGAAATTCAAAACCAAGTGGTATTTTAGTTTGTGTAGTATTTTATAATATCAAACCTTCCCATAAATTATCTAAACTTTTTTGATGGGCAATACCTAAAAAATGTTGAATGTTTAATTTAAACACTGATACTGCAAAAAATACTGTTTTATCCAGTCTTTAAGCAATCAACATCTGCAAATTTAACACCCATACATACTACCCGCAGTCATATAGTGAAACAGTAATAGCAAACAAAACGAAATAAAAATATTTATTTGGTTGACATTGATGCTTAATTAAGAAGTATTGCAATATTGATGGGCAAGTTCTGACAGTGCACTAAGAACGATTGGTTCATTATTGAAAACCAAATCACCTGGCCCTGCCAGAACATCAGAAATTGTGGATCGAGTGACAGAAGCAATCACCCGAAGTCCCAGGCGCTCTGCTAGGCGACACGCTGCAAAACCGGAAATAAGTCCGAGCACTGTGCAGCGAATCTTACACAAAGACCTAACCTTTCAACCATACAAAATTATGACTGTCCAACAATTGAATCCGCGGGATTACCAACAACGTTTGTCTTTTTGCCAAACAATGCTCAACGTGTTTGAAGAAAACGAGGATTTGCCATTTTCACGAGCACAAATTTGAACTCGCTTTCTAAAGTTAGCTTCCACTTTCACAAAAGTTTCTTCACCTATTTCTTGGATATTTTCACGTACTGCAGTTTTCAATTCTCCAAGTGTGCGAGATTTCCCAGCATAAACGCGTTATTTCAAAAATCCCCCACAGATAAAAATCATACATGGAAAGATCGGGTGAGCGCGGAGGCCACGGGAGATCTCCAAAGCGTGAAATGACATGATTAAAGAATGCAGCTCGAACAGCAGTCATGGACGCTCTCGCTGTATGAGCAGTGGCCCCATCTTGTTGAAACCTCATTGATGCCCTATTGATTCCTCGTCTGCGAAGCTCAGGTAGGAAACAGTTTTCAAACATTCGAATATAGCGGTCTGAAGTAACCGTTGCTGTCTCTTCTCATTTTTCGAAAAAGAATGGACCAAATATCCCGCACTTTTCCAAAACACACCAAACAGTCACTTTTGGGCTGTGTAGTGGTCGCTGATGTAATTTATGAGAATTTTCTGAAGCCCAGTATCGAAAGTTTTGCTTGTTAACTGTACCATTTAGATAAAAATGGGCTTCATCACTCATTATTTGGGTCAAATCCTCGTTTTCTTCAAACACGTTGAGCATTGTTTGGCAAAAAGACAAACGTTGTTGGTAATCCCGCGGATTCAATTGTTGGACAGTCATAATTTTGTATGGTTGAAAGGTTAGGTCTTTGTGTAAGATTCGCTGCACAGTGCTCTGACTTATTTCCGGTTTTGCAGCGTGTCGCCTAGCAGAGCGCCTGGGACTTCGGGTGATTGCTTCTGTCACTCGATCCACAATTTCTGATGTTCTGGCAGGGCCAGGTGATTTGGTTTTCAATAATGAACCAATCGTTCTTAGTGCATTAACCCACCTAAGAATGAAATTGCAGCTTGGTACATTGCCGTGACGACCGATGTTGAATCTTCGCTTGAAGAGACGTTGGGTTTCAGTCACTGATTCACCATTTTTCACGTAGCTGTCATAAGCAAACACACGGTGTTCAAGACTCCACGGTAGCATGAGGAAAAGCAATTTAAAATTAAGAAGAAAAGCAATTTAAAATTAATGACTAACAAATACAAAAATTAACGTAAAAAATAAATAAATAATAATAAACTAAACGGCATCTTTAGCAGGTTTAGAGACTACCTTCCTCACTTCCTAACCACTTACTCTAGAAGAGCAAGGAGCGTTCTAAAAACATCCATTTCCCGTGACTCACCCTGTACCATTTCCCTCGAATCTTTCTTCTGTACAAAACTTAATTTGTTATAACCATTATGCTAATCTAATCAGTAAATTTGAAAGTAAACAAAGATATTGTTGTGATTCATTTAATGCTCATAAAACTGTTAAAGTGCTTGGAAGAAAAGTAATTTCTTTGGACCTTGGAAAACAACTCACTATCTCAACTAATAAAAAATCAAGCCTGGTTACAAACTTTGTCCAGGCTGTCAAAGTCAGCAGGGCAAAGATATAAAATCAACAGAAGAAGGTGAGATTGACAGCAGTGCAACTTCTAGTACAAGCGAAACAACAGAAAGTAAAAGTATAGACACTGTAAAAAGAATTTTATTTGCTGAAAATGCTAAAGAAAAAACAAACGGAAGTCTAGCTGCTATTGTAGAGTCACCAATCAACTTACACAGCATATCAAAAGAACATCAACTATCTTACTGCAGCAAAAAAATTAAAAGTGCCTCAAAGTCACTGGTAACATCTTTCGCTGATGCTGCTTGTGTTGACATAAATGACATTGTGACAGATAATGATGACTTCACTTCCAACTTACATTCACTACAACGTGATCAACAAGACTTTGCCAAATTAATGGAAGAACTAAAAGTAAAGTTTAATAACACCGAGGCATCTAGAGCAGAGAAAGTACAAATTCTTACTTTAAAACCTGACTCGTGGACTACAACAGAAACAATAAGCTTCTTTAATTGTTCAAAATACTTGGTTAATAGAGCCACTCAAGCTAAAAAGGAGAGAGGGATTTTAACCATCCCTGCTAAAAAACAGACGAGGAATAACGGAAGAAGCCGAATTACAGGTTGTTAGTGTATACAAAGATGATGAATATTCTGGAATGCAAAAGACTAAGTAAGGATAGGGACAGGACACTACCATCAAAAACGTCTTCTTTTATGTACTGTCAAAGAGTTGTATGCTGCATTTAAGCCTAAATATCCTTGGACTTTCTCGATTTTTTAAGTTTAAACCAAAATGGTGTGTTGCGCCTGGTGCCTCTGGAACACATAGAGTGTATGTTTGTAGCATCCACCAAAAGGGAGTGTTGCTGGCTGATGCATGTAATATGTCGTACTGAGAGATGATGTCTGCAATGGTGTGTGATATCAACAACAAAATTTGCATGGTGCATCGTTGTAGTGATTGTCCTGGTAAAGAAGCTCTGCTAGAACTTTTAAGGAAGCTATCTGAAGAAATCGATAAATTCAGATTTTATTCAATTTGAACAATGGGAATCAACAGATCGAGCTCATATTGTTACAATGTCTTTGCTTGTAGATGATTTTACAGAAAATGTGGCAAAGAAAATAAGCGATTTAACTGCGCATTCTTTTATTTCAAAATCTCAATCTCAGTATCTGAAACGTAGAAAAGAGCTTCTTGGTAAAAATGAAGCAATTATTCTTTTAGTCTGTGCAGAAAACTACCAATTTGTGATTCAAGATGAAATTCAAAGCTTTCATCGGAGTAAAGAGTATTGCACATGTAGCATGTCGCGCCTCGCTCTTCATCAAGCTGCCATGCCAAACATCTTTTTGTCTTTTTTTTATTTTTTTTTGTTAGTTTGCTTTCGGCGCCTCTGTACCTCATTCCCGCCGTGGTGTGTGATTCTAGTTTTTACTATGTGCATTCGTGTATTATTATTGTATGCGTCTAAAATCACACACACATATTTTTATTTTTTTATTAGGGCTAGATAATGTTTATTTTGGTCTTCTCTTGGTAGCTTGATGATCGGCTTGCCTTTCCCGCCATTAGGTTGTTTATCCGTTATTTTTGTTGATGTGACGTGTGCAGTGTCCTAGTTACATAAACGTGTGCAGCGACCTAATTCGTGGTGTCGCGTGCAGAGTTTGTTACCGACCATGTGGTCGGCTGCACCAATCAACAGCTGCCTCAACGTGGTGGTGCAGTCCCCGGCCCCGTTTGGGTTGGGTCGAAATGGCTGTTGGCCTTCCCGAGGGTCCCAGTTACCCCGGGCACTCCCCATTCATTTTTTTGCTATGCTGCCCCCTGAACGACCGCAGAAGGGCAGCACACAGCATCTTTAAAATCGGTCGCCTGTTCTCACTTTTTCTTCTCTCCTGCCTTACTCTTGCCCTCCTGCGTCTCCTCATTCTTCTTCTTCTCCTGATGAGCGGTAACGTTCATCCTAACCCTGGCCCCATCTTTTCTTGCTCTGTGTGCGCTGGAAATGTGACCTGGCGGGGCAAGTCAGTGCAATGCTGCGCTTGCTCCAAATGGGTCCATCTAAGGTGCTCACAACTTTCTTTATCTAACTTCAGAGCTCTTGGCAGCTCTCACTCTTGGAGCTGCCCCCCCCCCTGCCGTAACACTGTGACTCCCCCCTCCTCGGACTCTTCCGGCACATATACCTCCATTGTGGAATCCGGCCCCCCCTCTGCTAATGCTGCACTCTTGCCCCACCCTCGTCTCCAAACTTCTTATCCCCCATCTGCCCATCTTATATCTCCTTCCCCTGCCCTTCCACCACCGTCCCTTGCTCCTGGCTATACTTCTTCACCTCCTGCCTCCTCTCCTCCCCCTGACTCTCTCAGGGTTCTTCAATGGAATGCTGGAGGTCTTCGAGCCAGGAGCACTGAACTACTTCACTTTCTTTCATCCCATCCTGTCGACCTTATCTGCATTCAGGAATCCAATCTTAACTCATCTTCCTCTTTCCGGATTCCTGGATTTTCTGTTCTGCGTTCTGATCGTACTCACTCCCGGTCTGGCATTCTCTCTTCTGATGCCTCGCATGCCAGTGGCGGCGTTGTCATTTTCGTCAGACAGGGCCTATCCTTTTCTGAACTTTCTACCACCTCTCTTTCTTCGCTCGATCCCTACTCTGATTATGTAGGGGTCAACATCTCTCTAAACAAATCTTCCTCGGTGTCATTTCTTAATGTGTATGCCCCCCCTATTCGCTCCTCCCCAACGGATGGCAGAACCGATTCCTTCTCTCCCTCAATTCTTCCCTCCTCCAGAAATCTCTTCATTCTGGGGGACTTCAATTGCCATCACCCGCTTTGGGACTCAAGAGGTACTTCCAACCCCCGTGGGGAGGAAGTATTCGACTGGGTCATCTCCTCAGACCTCCTCCCCCTCAATGACCCTGACACACCCACCCTTCTCCATCGCTCCTCTGGCAGTCGCTCCTCTCCTGACATCTCCTTTGCTCCCTCTACTCTTGCCCTTTCTTGCTCCTGGGAGGTGCTTCAGGACCTGGGTTCTGACCATCTACCAATTCTTCTATTTATCCCTCTCTCTCCGGTCTATCACCCCAACGAGCGCCCCCCTTCCTTCAATTTTCAGAAAGCTCGCTGGGGTAACTTTGTTTCCTACTTTGACTCTCACTGTCCTACTGCAGAGGAATACTCGTCTTTTTCTCTTTCCTCTGCAGCTGCTCTCTTTACCTCTCTGGCAATGAATGCGGCCAAATCTTCCATTCCTTTCGGCCGCATCAAACGCCCTCCTAAAGCCTGGTGGTCTGCTGAGGTGGAAGAAGCGGTTGGTGAAAGACGCAGGACTTTCGCTACTGCTCACAGAAGTGATGAAGATCGCCAGGTTTACATCTCCGCCTCTCGACGTGCCTCGTCGGTCATTTCCAAGGCCAAGGCTGAGGCATGGCAGACGACCTGCACTTCTCTTTCACCTAAATCTAATCCTAAATCTGTGCACTCTCTTCTTCGCTCTATTGCTGGCTCTCCTTCCTCGTCTTCCTCCTCTCCTAACTTTCCTAACTGTTCTTCTCCCAGGGAATCGGCTTCGGTTTATGCCGCTTACCTGAGGTCTCACTTTTCCGTGTCTCAGCCAAAGGCCCTGCGCAGCAGAGCCAGAGGCTACCTCACTGAGCTCCGCCGAGCTACGTGCTCTGTGGAGTCTCACTCGTCCTTCTGCTCTTCCTCTCCCGCTAAATTTCATGCGGCTGCCTCCAACCTCTCCTCATCCACTGCCACTGGCCCAGACAAAGTTGCCTATCCCATGCTAAAGCATCTTCCTCGCTCTGGCATGGATTTTCTTCTTCACATCTTTAATCTTTCTTGGTCTTCACATTCCTTTCCTTCCATCTGGAAGACATCTTCTATTATTCCCATACATAAGATGGGAAAACCTCTCGACTCTCCTGCTTCCTTCCGGCCTATCTCTCTCACCTCCTGCGTATCAAAGCTGTTTGAACGCATCATACTATCCCGTCTTCTCTTTTTTCTGGAATCTAATTCCATTCTTTCTCCCCGCCAGGCCGGTTTCCGCCCTGGACGGTCTACACTTGATCAAATTCTGTTCCTTTCTCAGTCCATTTCGGATGGGTTTAACAAACCCAGGCCGGGCTCTCGGACGATCCTGTCTACTATCGATTTCTCCAAAGCTTTTGACTCTGTCTGGCATCCCGCCCTTTTCCACAAACTTATTTCGGCTGGCCTCCCTCCTTGTTTTGCTCGTTGGACTCAATCTTTCCTTTCTGACAGGCGCGCTTCTGTGGTTTATCAAAATCACAAAAGCCGTTCCTTTCGAGTCCGTCGAGGTGTTCCGCAAGGATCCGTTCTTGGCCCTGTACTTTTCTCTCTTCATTAATGATCTTCAGGCCTCTGTGCCTTCTTCCGTCAGCTGCTCTCTTTACGCTGACGATCTGGCCATTTGTTCCTCCTCCCCCTCGGTCCCCACTGCGGTGGAGGCCACACAAGGAGCTCTGTTTCGATTGGAGCGCTGGTCTGAGTACTGGTGTCTTCCTCTCAATCCGAGCAAATGTGAGGCCTCCTTCTTCTCAGTGGATCCCCACCAAGCTAACTTCCAGCCCAACCTCCTCCTACTCGGCTCCCGCCTCCGTTTTAATCCCACTCCAACTTTTCTTGGGGTCACCTTCGACCGCACTCTTTCCTTTTCTAAGCATGTATCTTCGCTGAAGGCCAAGTTTTTCCCGCGTCTCAAGGCCTTACGCTGTATCTCTGCTTCCTCATGGGGCCCCTCTAAGGAGTCCCTCTCTGTTCTGTATAAATCTTTTCTTCGGTCCCTTCTCACTTACGCTTCACCCGGATGATTTCCTTTCCTAAGCGCTACCAATATCACCAAATTGGAACGCTTTCACCGAGCGGCCAGTCGCGCCATCACCGGCTGCCTCTCGTCCTCCCCTATCCCTCTGCTACTCACCGAGGCCTCTCTACCTCCCCTACGAGTCACTCTGACTCACTTCACTCTTTTTTCTCATGAGCGGGCTCTTCGTCTCCCAACCTCCTTTCCCATCTCAGGTTTGGCCAGACTAGGAGTGAAACCAAGACTCTGCAGATCGTCCTGGAGAGCTTTCGCGTCCACTCACCCGCTCATGCTTCCTTCTACTTGTTCTAGGGAGGCTCTTTTTGCTTGCCCTCACTGTCCTCCTTGGAATCTGCCTTCCTTCACGGTCGAGTCAACTCTTTCCTCTCCATGCTCTCGCTCTGATCCCCCTCCCTCTCGCCAAGGTGCGGCTCTCGCCCACCTTGACTCTCTACCCCCTCATGATCTGGTACTCTGGACAGACGGCTCTGTTCCTTTTCCTTTTGGTAAAGGCGGCTCCGGCGTTCTTGCCAACTGGTCTCTCTGTGGCACTGAGGCCACTCTTTCCTTTTCGGCAGGCCCAGTTTGTTCCAGTTTTTCCGCTGAAGCCTGCGCCATTCTGCACGATCTTTGCTGGTCTCGGCAACACCATAAAGTCTGCCATTTCTCTTCTCTTCTTCTCCTGTCTGACTCTCGTTCTGTCCTCGCCACCCTGTCCTCTCCTCCACCTTTCCTGTTATCTCAAACTCTGTGGAAGATCTGGCAGGAACTGTTCTTCTTCTTCTCCTGTTCTATCAGGCTACAATGGGTCTCCGGACACTTGTTTCTCCCGGGGAACGACACAGCTGATGAGCTTGCCAGACGGGGAGCGCTGCTTGCGCCCTCCGCAATCCCTTGTAGTCTCTCTCCTCTTATCTCTCGTATCCACTCTCGTGTTATCTCGGACTGGAGGCGTACTGTCTCTTCAAAGTATTTTGACACACAGGTTCCCTCGATTTCCACTGAGGAACTTGTGCTCCCCGTCATGCTCGCTGTGTCCTCTCTCGTCTTCGCTGCAACGGACACAGCCTTCTTTTAGGTTCTTATCTCTCCAGGATTGTCAGAATCGAGAATCCTTCTTGCAGCGCCTGTGGACACTCGTCCCAGGACATCTCTCATCTCATTCTGCACTGTCCAGCTACGGACTCTTTGCGCCGCTCACTCTTTGGCGACTCTCTGTCTCTTTATGACCTCTGGTCCAGACCCTGGGGAGTTGCCCGGCTTCTGGGGCTCCATGGTCTTCCGCCATGCCCCCATCCCTCGGAAGGGGTCGGGTAAACAACAACAACCATGTGGTCGGAGATATTGTGCTCTCTTTCATTGTTGGATTTCGTGACGGACGGACGTAATTCGATTGTTACCACAACCGCGTAAATTGATACAATAAAGTTTTATTGTCGTGCCTTCCTCCTTGTGACTGCGATAGTCCCCAGCGATTGGGGTTCAGTCAGCACGTTATTGCTCAAAGGAACTTGTTTCGCTACAATGGTGACCTCGACAAGGAAGCTACATCTCCCCCGATGTAGTTGGACGGCAGCGCCTTCAATCAAACAACAGAAGCCATCGTTGAGTCGCCGAGCCCAAACCTCAAAACCGCCTTCCAAATGAAGTCTTGACGGAAATATCACTTACTTCGGCCGGCAAGCTTATCTCTCTCTAATCGATGGCGGGGAAGGCATGTTGCAGCCTCTGCAACTTCGATGTTACAAACCACAAATCAAAAGTCACCAAGAGCAATCTTAACTTATAAACCGAAAGGAATCTACGAAAGTAGTTATCATGATAGAAGTGACTAGTCGCCATATGGAGTGCACTCTTTTGACGCCGGACTTCAGCCAGATGCCTGCCGTTCAATTACATCGAAGAAGACGTAGCTTCATCACGTCGGGGTCACCATTGTAGCGAAACAAGTTCCTTTGAGCAATAACGTGCTGACTGAACCCCAATCGCTGGGGACTATCGCAGTCACAAGGAGGAAGGCACGACAATAAAACTTTATTGTATCAATTTATGCGGTTGTGGTAACAATCGAATTACGTCCGTCCGTCACGAAATCCAACGATGAAAGAGAGCACAATATCTCCGACCACTTAGGGTTAGGGTTAACATGGTCGGTAACAAACTCTGCACGCGACACCACGAATTAGGTCGCTGCACACGTTTATGTAACTAGGACACTGCACACGTCACATCAACAAAAATAACGGATAAACAACCTAATGGCGGGAAAGGCAAGCCGATCATCAAGCTACCAAGAGAAGACCAAAATAAACATTATCTAGCCCTAATAAAAAAATAAAAATATGTGTGTGTGATTTTAGACGCATACAATAATAATACACGAATGCACATAGTAAAAACTAGAATCACACACCACGGCGGGAATGAGGTACAGAGGCGCCGAAAGCAAACTAACAAAAAAAAATAAAAAAAGGACAAAAAGATGTTTGGCATGGCAGCTTGATGAAGAGCGAGGCGCGACACGCTACACACAGTACATCCAGTTGTAGTGTATTTTAAACGAAATCACCAACTTATCAAAAAATCTTTTTGTTTTTTATCAGATGATGTGGAACATGACACATCTTTTGTCTGGAAGCTTCAACATAAGTTAACTGAATACATCAGCAATAACTTTCCCAACATTAAATTTATTGAATATGTTTCAGATGAAGGTGCTGGACAATATAAAAATTTCAAAAATTTTTTAAATTTGACACATCATCAATTGGACTTCAACCTTGCAGCTTTATGGTCATTTTTTGCCACCAGTCATGGAAAATCATCATGTGATGGGAATGGGGGAGTTGTCAAATGCAAACTTTCCCATGTTAGTTTAACTAGAGACAACAAATCCAATTCTTACAAGCTTGTCTGCTTATGAGTGCTGCCAGCAAGAGTTTAACTCTATAAATTTTTTTCATGTAGATAAAAGTGATCTTGTTTGTGTCAGGCAATATTTGTATGATCGCTACAAAAAAAAGGAAGCACTGTAGTAGGAACACCCAGTTTTCATCATTTTTACCTACTTGATGAGGGAGTAGTGACCTACAAACGATTGTCTTTTAATGAAACTAGTGCTGGCTCTCATTGTTTTTATGTTGCTTCCCCATCCTACACCTTAGCTGATCTTCCAGCCATGAATTATGTTGCTTGTAAATATGATAAACTGAGATGGGTTGGAATGGTTCTTGAAGCGGATCAGGCAAGCAATGACATTAAGATAACCTTTATGCATCTGCATGGTCCATCAAACTCACATTTTTGGCCAAGTAAAGATGATGTATGCTGGATGTCACCTTTATCAGTGATATTAAAGCTAAATCCTCCAACCACTTCTAATGGTAGCAACTACAAGATTGACACTGAAGAATTTGATAATATTGCAATACTTCTTAATTAAGCATCAATGTCAACCAAATAAATATTTTCATTTCGTTTTGTTTGCTATTACTGTTTCACTATATGACTGCGGGTAGTATGTATGAGTATTAAATTTGCAGGTGTTAATTGCTTAAAGACTGGATAAAACAGTATTTTTTGCAGTATCAGTGTTTAAATTAAACATTCAACAACATTATTTTGGTTAGGCCACTCTTCTTTGAGGGCACGCAAAAATGCAGGACCATTAAACCACATGTTGGCGCTTTTAAACTTATGAAACAATAAACTACGTGAAGCCAGATCGGCTGGGTTATCTGCGCTCTGCGCATAATTTCATTGCTCAATGGAACTTAAAGTGTGTAAGAGCGCAATACGATTAGTAACGAATATTTCAAATCAGGTGGAGGCATTACGAATATTACGCAGCACTATTACAGCATCAGTTCACAAATAATCACGATCAAACTGTACGTCAAGCTCCCGGCGAAGCACACAACTCAACTTTGCAACAAGGACTGCTGCAACTAACTCCAGGCGCGGTATGGTGACTGGTTTCAGCGGCGCCACGTGGGACTTGCCCACCAACAAATTACAAAATACAACGCCGAAGCTTTTCGTTCCCTCTCGGGGACTTCAACAGGGCAAAATAAATTTGTAAATTCAAAGGTAAATGTAATGTTGCAGTACTAGACATTATTGATGAGAGTAGTATCGTTTTAATACTGCACTTCTCAATGAAACACTTCCAGAAGCGACTTCGCTTCTTGTGAATGACTAAGTTTTATATTTAAAAATGGCTTAGGGCGTTTGATTAGCAGCGCTTCGATTAGCACGGCTTCAGTGTTAATACGGCACTTTTTAATAATGTAAAGTTTTTCTCAGTGTTAACACGGAATTTTAGTTATTGAACATTCGAGCGGAAAAGAGCGGGTAGAGAAAATTTAGGGTTGAAATACAAAATTATTTTAAAAGTTTGGTAGACTATCAGGTACCAATGTATGGAAGGGTTAAGTAAGGATTTAAGTTCGGGATATTGCTTGGGAAGTCGGGGGAGAATTGTTGGTTATGACTGTCAAATTTATTCTTAAACCTGTCTATCACATTTTAAGTGAAAAATATTGGGTATCTGTTTTGTTTGACGATTGTTCTTGTAGTTGTTAGACTTAGTGCACGCTCGACAATCGCCACTCATTTACGAGTAATACGGCTTTGCAGAGTACTGACGGACCGTCCACTACAGTGGACCTGGTATAGATGCCACAAGTGTGAAGGTCTAAGCTATGCTTTATTAAAAGGCTCTAGCTTCTTGTCGGTCACCAACTGCACTGAAGAGACCTGGAAAGTCGAAACAGTTTCACTGTCTGCAGTTTGCTAAGTGCATCGCTAGCCTCTTGCATTACTTCAATAATAAAGTTAATTTCGGTTTTTTGAAATTAAATTAATTTCGGTTTTATGAAATTAACTTCATTATCTTTCTATTTAAATGGAACGAATACCCAATATCTTAAATATGATAGACAGATTTAAGGATAAATCTAACCACCATAACCAACAATTTCCTGCCGATTCCCCCAGAAATACCCCTGACTTAAATCCTTACTGAACCCTTCCATACATTTGTACCTCACAGTCTACCAAACTTTTAAAATGATTTCGTGTTTCAACCAGGGATGTAAAAGCGGTCCTTTTTCTGTGGAAGCGGAAGCAGAAGCGCGAAAATTCTACCGCTTCCGCTTCCACATAGGTTATTTAACTTGAAGAGTAACTTGGCGAAAAAGTTTTGTCCATTTCCCAAGGTGGATTGAACGGTGAAGTTGCTCAATAAGTCTGAACGACCGTGCGATATCAGTAGGGCGAGAGAACGAAAAAAAGTATAACTAGCATCACATTACATATCGATTATGGGTAAGAAAAAGATAGTTTGGACAATGAAACGTAGCTAATGAAATGATGATTTCATTAAACTTAACTAACCTTGGTTAGGGAGTTAAAAACGTTGAAATAGAAATTATTCACGTCGGAAACAACTTGATCATTCTACATCAGTGCTCTTCAACGGGGGTTTTGCAAAACATGCAGTTGTGTTCTGTGAGTTTTAAAGGTTCCGTGAGGGAACCGCGAAGGTTCTTCGTTTATTATTAGTATTTATTTCTTATTTCAGTATACCGGTATTGATTACTTATATGTAGTGGTGCTCCGTGTATGTAAATAGTACTGAAATCTTAGGATAGCAAGTTGCAGGTTGTGACGTAATCCTATTTTCAACTTTAAGAACGTCTGAATTTGCTAACTCCCTTTGTAACGTAATAGTGCGTCTGCAATTTCAGTTTTGCTGTTGTTGTTTTTACCCAACCCCTTCCGAGGGATGGGTTGGTGGCAGAAGACCATGAAGCCCCAGAAGTCGGGAAGCTCCCCAGGGCCTGATACAGAGGTCGTAGAGAGACAGAAAATTGCTAAAGAGCGAGCGACGCAAAGAGTCCGTAGCTGGACAGTGCAGAATGAGATGAAAGGTGTCCTGGGACGGGTATCCGCAAGCGCTGCAAGAAGGATTTTCGATTCTTCCAATCCTAGATAGATAGGAGCTTAAAGAAGGCTGTGTCCGTTGCAGCGAAGGCGAGAGAAAACACAGCGAGCATGACGTAGAAGCACAAGTTCCTCGGTGGAAATCGAGCGAACCTGTGTGTCGAAGAACTTAGATGAGACAGTATGCCTCCAGTCCGAGAAAAAAGAAAAGTGGATACCAGAGATAAGAGAAGAGTGACTACAAGGAATTGCTGAGGGAACAAGTTGCGCTCCCCGTCTGGCCAGCTCATCAGCCGCGTCGTCGTCCGGAAGAAACGAGTGTCTGGGGACCCATTGTAGCCTGATAGAACTGGAGAAGAGAGAAAACAGTTTCTGACAGAGATTGAGGTAAAAGGAAAAATGAAGGAGAGAACAGGGTAGCAAGGACAGAACGAGAGTCAGATAGGAGGAGAAGAGAAGAGAAATGGCAGACTTGTTGGTGCTGCCGAGACCAGCAAATAGCGTGCAGAATGGCGCAAGCTTCAGCGGAAAAACTTGAGCATACTGGCCCTGCTGAGGAGGAAAGGGTGGTCTCGATGCCACAGAGAGAGCAGTTGGCAAGTACGCCAGAGCCATTTTTGCCAAAAGGGAAAGGAACATAGCCGTCTGTCCCGAGTACCAGATTGTAAAGAAGGCATTCAGTGCCAGAGAAGTAAAGAAAACAGCAGCAAAGGAAAGAAAAAGAGACGAGTATTCCTCTGCAGAAGGATAGTGAGAGTCAAGGTAAAAAGCAAAGTCATCTTGACGAGCTTTCCGAAAATTCAAGGAAGGGAGACGTTCGTTGAGGTGAAACACCGAAGAAAGAGGGACGGTTAGCAGAATTGGTATGTGATTAGAACACAGTTCTGAAGCACCTCCCAGGAGCAAGATAGGGCGGAAGAGAAAAGAGCAAAGAAGATGACAAAGTAGGAGCGATGAAGAAGAGTAGGCATGTCAAAGTCATTGAGGCGGAGGAGGTAACCCGATCGAATGAAAGCACTGTTCTACATTCAACACGACTTCTAATATCGAAATAAAAGAAACATAGAGTAGTTCGGAACAATGAGATCAAGCGAACTAGGTAAAGTAATTGCAATAAATGAAGGTTTTTGTCCCCTCAAAATGATAGAGTGTAGAAGAAGGCAGGCTACAGAGCCACAAAAGTTAAAAAAATTGTCAACGGTCGTTTTCTCGTTTTTTGTTGGTGGAAGCGGAAGCGGGAGCGGTCGAAAAATAACCGCTTCCACATCCCTGATTTCAACCTTAAATTTTCTCTACTAGCTCTTTTCAGCTCGAATGTTGTCCATCAATACACATATTCTTGCGACAAGAACACGTCATACATCTATATGACGACTAAAGACTATTCGTAAGAATTGAAAACCATCTGTCCAATAACCAAAGCTCATCTAATTACACTATCAAATCCAATCGTGATCAGTGCAAAGCCTGCAGAGAAACAATGCCAGCGGAACAAACTTTATATTATTAAAAAGTGCCGTATTAACACTGAAGCCGTGCTAATTAAACGCCCAAAACCATTTTTGAGCCTAAAACTTAGTCACTCACAAGAAGCGAAGCGAAGTCGCTAGGCGTGTTTCATTGAACTAAAACGATACTATCCTCGTCAATAGTGTCCAGAACGCAACATTAAATTTATCTTTGAATTTACAAATTTATTTTGCCCTATTGAAGTCCCTAGAGGGGACGAAAAGCTTAGGCGTTCTTTATTTTTATTTATGTTAGTTTTGTTATGTTAACTTCAGTATGCTTAAAAAGGTATTGCTCTGGATATTTGTTTAACTGATCAAATCATAAATTATCAATACAAATCTAGTTCAGTGCGTGACAGAAACAACAAAATACATAGAATTAAAAAATATATATCATGACAACTCTGACTTAAATTTCACAAGAAATGGAAAACAAACTTTAACCAAGTCGACAATTAATTTATCAGATTTTTAGTAAAGTTTTTGAAGATTAGCAGCATGCTATGAATAAAAGGAAAATTTTGTCCCAAATTGCAATTCTTATAATCGGCATGATATTGGCCAATTTCAAACTTTATTCTTGTTAAAACTCGCTTGGTGTTTACTTTCCCTGACGTTTTTCCAAAGTATATTCCCCTCTCATTTTTTAATTTTGTTTTGTTAGTGTGTTTAATGCAAATAGTGTCTGCTGCAATAGAGGTCAAACCGTTATTACTTAAATTGAAGAATTCTAGTAATGGTACTTCCAAACATTTTTGTTGGTCACATTAGCATAGGTTGCTTTATTTTAGCATTGCCATGTTCTGTGAGTTTTCTTTGTTTTTCTGCATTTCCACTGAAGACTATATGCCATAGGTATTTTACTGTATTAAGGTGGGTCTTGCGTCGCTGGCTAGAGCTCGATGACAGTTGATGTTGGAGTGGCAAATATGTGTCCAGAAACACTACATGTAAAAGTTATGCCGCAGAAGTCTGTTACGTAAAATCGGACCATTAGGTGGCTGACTAAAAATTAAAATGCTGAAAATAAATTTTAATCTATGGATTACTAACTATAGACTACTACGATTTTCTGTGCTCTTTAAAGAAACAAAAATCTTTACAGGCTGGGCACTGCGGACTCTTCAAAAATTGCTATAATTGGTATATCGGTACTGGGCTGTACGCCGATATAACGTCAAAGAACCAAGTGAAATCTTGTAAAGAACAAAATTTTGAATATACAGCACCATTAGATAGCACTATTGTTAGGTGAGGTTTTGGTTTCAATTTAATGTTACAACTTCATTTGCTGTTTAGTTCCGACATTTTTTGAGTGATGTATTGAGGTCACCTTCAAGAACTGTAAGTCCCTTTGCAAGAAAAAGGTTAGGCAATCTTGCCTCTGGTTGAATATGAGGCAGCTATCATAACAGCTGTTTGATGCAGGGATTAGCTTTTGCGTCTTTGGCTAGCTAAACAGCTTTCGACAATTTAGAGTTCAAAGCTTAGGTTGTAATGAATTTCGTCTCATAACAATCATGATAATGCCAAGCAGTCTTTTCTGATGTTATTGTTGGTTTTTATGCAGTGCACCTTTGGCAAGCCTCCATTGTATTAAACAGTTTTGTTGCGCGTTGCTGGCATTTTTGGTCGAGGTAGATGTACTAATTATGACATAAGTTTTGAGCGGTTGGTGTATTGTAACTGAAAATAGCTTAGTTAGAAACTGCCTTGCGCACTATTTTCATTACTGTCATGAAAGTGAAAAACTGTAAGAAAGTTAATTGTTATGACAACGATTGACTTGCAAAGAGGTACAACAAAATCAGAATTGAAGCAATTGTTACATCCAACTAACCAAGTCATTGAACCAATAGTTCAAGTGGACGAAGCTTAATCATTTATTGGAGTAGAACTTATGGGTATAATTTGCATGTATCTTCTTATACTGTGCATTTGCAACAACGTTTAAACCACGTGATATTATTTCACATGCTTTTAAGCATGAAAGGATTTACAACAAAAAGAATGCTCTTTTCCGGATGAGTTGATGGGAGTGGCACAAAGATTTTTGGACAACTCTTTTGCTCGCGCTGTTTGCAGTTCGATAGTTTTGATACGTGTACATAGACATAGCAGGGTGGCAGAAAGACCACACTCCCAAGTGTTTTGAATCCCATCAAAGAGTAAAGGCGTTATCAGATATAACGGCTGGAAAATGTCAACTTTTAAACAAGGACCATCAAACCATCTTAAATAACACCAAAACCGAAAAGTTTATTTTTCCCCCTCCCCAAAAACAGTAACTGTTTTTGCTGCAGCAATGTGAGCGTAACTTGCTTTTTTAACATTGGTTTTGGTAGTAATAATTTACTACTACTACTACTACTACTTAATACTGAGAACTATTTCTGCGTTTATGAGATTGTAGTGGTGGTAAAGTGTTATTCTCTTATAATAATGCTCCAATAGGCTTTAAAGCAAGGGCACTCAACATATTTTAGGGTTGGAGCCAAAATTTAAACATGGTAAACTGTTGCAACGAAAGAACGACATTTGGTTGATATTATGAAACAACAAAAACAAAAGATTTATGCCTGGATACAACAGGTTTAATAGCTAAGCTAAATGATGAAACTGAAGATCCAAATTTTGGTCCTATCTTCTTCAATAAAACCCAATCGTCTGTCTTTTCCTCTTAAGCACCTTCCTCTTTCCACACCCTTCCCTTCCTTTTTCATTCTTCTAAGGAAGTAAAAAACATTGTTGGAATTCTGATTGTGTTACGGATATACATCTCCGATTTAATGTTTATTTGTAATTGGCAACGCCTTTTGCTTGGCTCTGTGTTGTTAATTGACTGATTTCCTTTTAAGCCACTAAGTATTTTGGTATCTTGGATAAGTCGAATTTGGTTGTTTTAAGGTGAGCGATATTTATATTTGTCTAATATTCATGTTTCACGTTGAGTTTATCATTTGTGTCAAGTTTTGGTAGGTTAGCAAATAGCTTGACATTACGTACCAGTATTGAAGAAAACCGGTAGCTGAAATGAGAGCCTTTAGCTCAGTGGTTCCCAACCTTTTTTTAGTCTCGAATCCCTTTCAAATAATTATTAAGCTTAAGGACCCCTACATTTTTAAAACCAACCCTAAACAAATAATTTGGTAAACTACGCTTACTTTTACAAATGCTAGCGAACTCTAAATGCAATATTGTACGTAGAATTAAATTACAAATTGCTCAATCATAACATTTTACTTACATTCAAGAACCATCAGAAAAGTAACTTCAAACGAATACAGGTGCACTGGTGCAATTTAATGAGAAGCCTGTTGTTGTCTTTTTGGCACCAAAACACTGAACTGTGGTTGGGTCTTTGATAAAGCTACCGCATATCATGTTGAACGTCCAAAAGATTTCTCTGTTTCGTTTTTATAGTAACAAGAGCCGAAAATGCAGCCCCGGAGCGGTAAGTACAGTATAATTCGTCAGTTTGCTTAATTCGTCACATTTTCGTCAGTCTCGGCAGAATTCTTATCTTTTACGTGCATTCCAGTTCGTCTAATTCGCCATCGTCTAATTCGTCACTTCGCTGAATTCGTCACCTATTCATATCCCCGAAAAACCTTTTGTTCGTCTTATTCGTCATTTGCAGATTCGATTCAATGTTTAAGCGATATTCACAGCTTTGTTGGTTACTGCAGGATAGATGAATTCACGCGGTCTCAGTGGTTATTTCAACACGCGTGAGATCTCAAACAAACAAACAGTCCTTATCGGATTAGATCTCATTATTTTCTTTGTACTGCATGATTTGTGTTCCGTGTAAGTGCGTTGTATTCAATAATAAACGTAACAAACTGCGTTAACTACAAAACAAGCCCCTTGTGTACAAGCCATTATAGAGTTTTTACCTGCTTGCATAATTAGTCAGTTCGCCTAATTCGTCACTTTTTTCTAATCCCCTTGAGGTGACGAATTAGGCGAATTCTACTGTAGTAGCAAATGGAATCAGAGTGCTAATTGCTTGCTTTGTCAGAGATTCGTAGGAATGTTGTTGAGAGCACCAAAAACTTTTCAGAGAGGTGGCATTAAATTCAATCTGTAAAAGTTTGCTTGCTCTCAAATCAATAAGGTCATCTTTGTTAGGATCTTCGTCATCAATACTGTTTAAGTCAATGAGAAAAAGATTTCGAATTCATGCTTCATCCTTCAAACTACCCAAATTAAAATAGCCTTCGAAGTAAGTTTGTAAAGTATCCAAGTGTGAACAAAATTCCTTTCTCATAGAAATAAAAATGTCACTTTCTTTCCGAGTTTCATCCTTCACAATAAGATCTTCTAACAATGAAAGTTAGCATAATTACCTACTTCTAACCTACATTTCCAAAGAGACAACTTGAGCAAGAACGCGTTCAGTTTTTGAGCTGCATCCATTATTGTCACACCTGGTCCCTGCATAGCACAATTAACGTTGTTCATATGACCGAAAATATCTGCCAAGTAGGATAGGCCGTACCAAAATGATTTAGACTCAACTTTTTCAGCAAGGGGACTGTTTTTATTTTTCAGAAATAATGAGACCTCTTGTTTTAGCTCCTGTAGTTGTTTCAAAATTTGCCTCTAGACAGCCAACGCACTTCTGAATGATACAAAAGCACCTCGTGATCTGACCGAAGTTCTCTGCAGAGAGCTTTGAACAGACGATGATTAATGGATCGGCTTCTTATAAAATTAACCATTTTCGCACAATATGATAGAATTTCTTTGAGAGTTAATGGCAAACTTTTTGCTGCTAAAGCATGCCTATGCAACATGCAATGAGTAACGGTCACATTAGGAGCTTCTTTTTTGACTAAAGCGGCAAATCCGGACTTGTTTCTGAGCATCGCTGGTGCTCCATCCGTACAAATTAAGCCTATTTTCTTTTTTCAGTCAAAATTTTGCTTGACAAAAAAGTTGTTTACCTTTTGAAATACATCGCTAGCCTTTGCAGTTTCCAAAAGAGGTTCGCAAAACAAAAATTCTTCTTTGATTTCATTGCCATTAACACAACGCACATAACACACCAGCTGACTGCAGTAAGAAATATCAGTGCTTTCATCAAGCTGCAAGTTAAATGGGAAAGGGGGAGTTGCCAATTCTTCCATCACTTGTTTGAGAATATTTTCTGAAATATCATCTATTCTTGATTTAACAACGTTACTTGACACTGGTATACCTTCAAGTTTTCTTCTCTGATTTGAGCTACAAACTATTTCAGCCATTTACAGAGCACAGGGTTTTATTAGTGGTTCGGCAATACTGTGCGGCTTCTTTTCCTTGGCAATCCGATACGCACTTTTGTAACTTGCTACAAGCAAAGGCTTTTCAGTTGAAATATAACCATACTTATCTAAAGTTCCATTTGCTTCAAATCTTGCCTTCTTTTGCAAAAATGTATCGCGGCTGTCGGAAATGTTTCCCGGATGATTAGCGTTTAGGTGTTTCTTTAGTTTTACTGGCTTCATGCTACTACTGGCTAGGACTTTTCCACAAAGGAAGCATTGAGGTTTTTCTGTACCATCGCGATCCAACGTAACGGTAAATCCATATGATATGTATTCTTCATTATACTTTCGTTTTTTTGTCGACATTGCAACCTGTTCTCTTGCTAAAAGTTATGCTGTGTCGATCTCCTACAAGTTATGCTGTGTCTGAACTGCTAATGCTGATCTGCTATTAATGCTTGTAAATTGTAAACCTTGCAACTAATTGGCAAAGCAGCATACGGGCGTAAGGGGCATTAACAATTTATTAAAATAAATTTATTAAAATATTTCATTAACAATTTATTAAAATATTTCTAAGGATAACGTTAATGAGTGGGTTAGTTTTGCTTGTGACGGGCCCTGCTGATGAGTCCAAAGGGACGAAACGCGTCCAGGGATGGTCTCGTCTAAATTGGTTGGGTGGTATACTCGTTATTGTTTCCTGGCATATTTATTTTAATAAATTGTTAATGCCCCTTACGCCCGTATGCTGCTTTGCCAATTAGTTGCAAGGTTTACAATTTACAATTTCCCTCTTCGCTTAATAACTTTCAAATCTATATTAATGCTTGGCATAAAACCGGGAGGAATTGTGGCATCATAAACTTTATAAACCTTTATGACATAATGGCTGGTTCAACGCGTAATTTCAATCTCTGAGTTTGGATAAACGTCACAATCAGCAAAAAAGATGCTGATTAGTGATTACACAATATTTAGCCAAATACGGAAACAATTTAGTCTACTGTGCTACATTATTTTCGTACGGACAAGTTGCTGCCTAGTGCCTACATTAACATGAAATTTGTTGAATATTGTTGATTTATTTTGTCAAATTCCAATGCACTCGCGGACCCTCAACAAGCTTTTCACGGACCCCTGGTTGGGAACCATTGCTTTAGCTATTGCTTGGTTTGGTTATTGCTAGATATTAGCAGTGTTTTTTTTTTGCCTCTGAACTTGTTTCCAGTCTTCGCCTACATTACGATATCTTGTATGTTTGTAATTTGCCAATTCCTGGTCTCTACCTTAACATGCCTTATTAATGTTGGTTGACATAAGCTGTGCTTTATTAATTTATTTTGCATTCAGCTTTGAATCTTTAGAGTTTGAAATTTAATTATTTGACTCGCCACATCGTCAGGTTGATTATTTTGATCAGTCACATGCTTACTGCTTAGCCGCTAGTGTTAATTTGTGTTCTTTTATTTTTGTGTTTTAGTTACCGCAACGCTACGATACGTAACGCAACGCAATCAGACATTGTCTAACATCAATACATCATCTTCTTCAAACGTTGCGCGTTTCTGATGAGCTGACTTGGGTAGTTTAATGATTTAAGGATCCAACAACAGATATAAATTATTCAACTCCTGATCAGCTTCCATTCTCAATGCTCTAGCAACAATTTTTCTCGTTTGATTTCTTAAACGTTTGTATCGAGTCTTATTTTCTTCTGATGGAAACCTGCACAGCTCTTTGAATATCGTTTTATTTCTTGCTATGGTATCCTTGACCTCTTCATTCCACCACCACATGTCTCCCCGATCTCTCCTAGACTTTTTTTCCCACACTTGATCACATGTCTTTAGAACACCATTCTTGAAAGTTTACCAGTTCTTTTACTTTTTTCAAATCTTACTCTTGTTCAGTTTTCATTCAGCTTCCTAATCTCTCTTCTTATCATTCGTTGCTTTCTCACAACCTTTTTATCCAAATCTACGACCACCAGCTTGTGCTGAAGTTCTTAAGAAATCACTTTCACATCCCTTGTATACTTTCTGTATTTTTCTCCCACAAGCACAAAATTAATTTCTGTTTCACATCCACCAGCACTATAAGTGATTTTCCTTTTGTCTGCCTTATAAAGCCAAATGTTTGTCATGTACAGCTCTTTTTCATTACAGATCTCCAGCAATCTTCTTCCTTCTGCATTTCTTTTCCCAATACCACTCCCCCGTGTACACCTTCAAAACTCTTAGCACATTTCTCCACATGTCCATTGAAATCCCCCCGAAAAAACAATGATTTTACTAGAACTTCCCAAGTCCCACTCACTCGCCATTTCATCATAAAAACGAACTTTCTCTGTGTCTGGTCTTCCGCTTTGTGGGCCATACGCACATATTATTTGCATTATTTCTCTGCCTTAAGTTAGCACAATTGCCATTACTCTGTTGCTTTTCCTGTCTAACTTCCACAACGTTTCCAGATATTTCCTCTTTCACCAAGATTCCAACCCCTCCAAATCCTGCATCAATTCCTGACCACCACAGATTATATCTTTGTCTTGAAGTACCGACAAAACAAGCTCCTTGACCTTTCCATCTTACTTCCTGCATGCAGCACACATGAACTCTTCTCTTCCTCAGCTCTTCACACATTTCTGTTTTCCCTCCACAAAGACTTCCCACATTTCTGTTTTCCCTCCACAAAGACTTCCCACATTTAACGTACCAAATCTTATCTAATGACATTGTTTTAAATCCTAAGACTTTTCGCACCCCCTGCCCATTTAAGAGCTGCCGGGGACTGGGGGCCATTTGTTTATTTTTTCTGGTCATGGGGATTTGTTGGAGCAAAATTCTTCTACGGGAAGCATGCCCTTGCTTACCCCCAACCTCAGTTTTCTGACATGAGTGGTCCAACCAAGCAATTAAGCTGGCAACCCGACCATTAACAGTCAGACTGCAATTGGTAGGTACCAAATAGTTGCCTCTTACGACATGCTGGGTAAACAGCTGCGCTATTCTTTTAAACCGACAAAGCACAGTATTGCTATATCGTTTGAGAACGGGAGTGAGAAACAAATTAATTTTCAAAGATTATACTAAACTCGAAATGAAAAGTAAAACTCCTCAACGCCCCCTAGTTTTGGTACTCGAAAAAAACTGTTTAGAATTAAAACACTTTTGACTGGATAAAACAATTATGACGTCAGTAGTTGGCAACAACCAGCTGCTTTGGCATTTAACAGTAAACACTATGCACCGGCAAGAAAGAATGTTCTGGTAAAGGTAAGTTTGGTTTAGCCAAAAATTGCTGAAATGATCACATTTTTCAATTTTTGGCGGAACAAAGTTTTTTAATTACATTTTTGGGGGGCACGCCTGCATTATCTCTCATACCGTGCCAAGAGCGTTCTGAGCTGTGGGCTGAAATCCAATAATCACCAGAAAATAAATAATGTAATCATGCTTAAAATTGTGGCGTTTTTTGAAGAGGCTAGACTGGTCCAAATAAAAAGCTTGATAAGTAAAACTGTTAAAGGTACCTTGGAGAATTAATAAGCTCAAAATAATGCTAAAAATAATTTTCTGGGATTGTTGGCTATACTTGCCTAGGTCAGGTTTTATTGCCATATACCTATCTGTCTTAGCCTATTTTGCTCAACGATACTCAAATTTTTAGTATGCCTTGCATTGATTGCTTACTGTGCTGTTTCATGGCGTTGTATAGCTGTTAGTCGTGTAGAGCGAGAACTGTGTTCTGTTTAGAACTGGTTTCGTCTGATTTCAAGTAAGCCTCTAATGTTTCGTCCAGGGATGTGGAAGCGGAAGCGCGAAAAATTTACCGCTTCCGCATAGGTTATTTGACTTGAAGAGTAACTAGGCGAAAAAGTTTTGTCCCGATGTGGATTAAATGGTGAAGTTACACTATAAATCTGACTGAACGCGCGATATCAGTAGCGCAAGAGAACGAAAAAAACTAGCATCACATTTTATATCGATTACGGGTAAGAAAAAGGTAGTTTGGACGATGAAACGTAGATAATAAAATGATAATTTGATTAAAGTTAACTGACGTTGGTTAGGGGATTGAAAACGTTGAAAAGCAAATTACTCACGACGAAAACATTTTCATC